>VMDR010026737.1:0-13877 GCA_007922815.1 Macrotus californicus
ATTTTTCTTCATTTCCCTTATTGTATCCTTCATTTGTTCATCTAATTTGCGACCAAATTCAACCAAGTCTGTGAGCATCCTGATTACCAGTGTTTTGAACTGTGCATCTGATAGGTTGGCTATCTCTTCATCGCTTAGTTGTATTTTTTCTGGAGCTTTGATCTGTTCTTTCATTTGGGCCATTGTTGTTGTCTTGGCGTGCCTGTTACGTAGTAAGGGGCGGAGCCTTAGGTGTTCACCAGGGCAGGGCAGCCACGTCGCTGCGTCGTGACGCTGTTTGTGGGGGAGGGGTCCGAGAGGGAACAATGGCGGCCGCTCCGCTCCCTGCCGGTTACCAGTCACCCTCCGCACTACCCACAGTCCAACGAGGTCCCTCTGGTGCTGGCTCCGGCGCCGATCCCCGGCGGGACCAGCCCTCCACCTTTTATCCACCCAGCACCTTGTTTCTACCCAGCAGCAGCGCAGAGCTCTCACTTAATTGTTAAGGAGTAGTTACATTTATACAGTCCTAAAGTTACATTCGGCCCTTTGAAGGCAACCGCAAGGCTGATTTGGCCCCCTGTGAAAATGAGTTTCACACCTCTGTTTTAAGTGAACTCTAAATTCCATGATGGCAGGGCTCCCTCCCATCTGTCCTATTCACTCCTGAATTCTTAGTGCCTTCAGGAATGCATGGCACATGGTACATGCTTACTAAATATTTGTTGAATAAATGAATACAATAAGTAGGAGGTCATGGCTAGTTAACTGAGATGGGATCAAAGATCAGGTCTTCTTTTATTTCAATGCTCTTTTCATTGTCTCACTTATAATATCCTACTGTATTACGTGTATATATTAATAGGACAAAAGCCACTTCCTCAGGCCCTTTTTCCCAGAGCTAGCTGGACCCCCATAAAGCATGGCTGACCCTGTTTTATGAACCTTTGTCCTTGGGATTAGGAACTTTCTGGAAGTGCCCTGAAAGCTCAGAGGCTCCAGGAATTTAACGAACAGGACATACCAGACCACAATGACCTCTAGACCCTGCACCCCAAGATAACATTGAAACAAGTTGCAGCCTAACTGAAACATCTTGCTCTACAACCACCCCATTACCCAATCACAGCCCTAACCCCTGAGCACTGGTGCCAGTGAGCATCTCCACACCTAGCCCTTTCCCTCCCTTGGGAAAGTAAAAATAAAAACCCTTTACTCTCTGCACTATCTTCTTTGTGAATTCTTTCACAGCCCACATCACCGACCACCCTAACATTCAGAATGTATAAACTGCCATTAATTTTAATGATTCCAACTTCCTGTGACCATTACTCCATATTATATAAATGTCTGTATTTTCAATATTAGGCCAATTACCATCATTATTATTTAACTTAAAAATGAGTATAAGTAGTACATAAACATCTGTGCTATGGCACATTATGTATAGTATTCAAAATACTGTATTACTCTAGAAACTACAGATATTTTATATTTTAAAAGTTAGAAGGTGGGTAACTTGGTAGCTTACACTTCAGAGACTGGGCTTTTGAACCAGTCATAGGTTCAAGACCCAGCTTTGCCATTAATAGTTGGACAAGTTACTCTAAACTTCAGTTGACTCACTTGCAATACAGGAATAATAACTCCAGTATTTGACTTAGGTTTGTAGTGAAGGTGGCAGTTTATATATGTAAACCACTCAATAAACCATTCAATTCAGTGCCTAATCAAAGTTAAGTGCTGAGTGAAGTGGTATTTTAAGTACAAAACATGTAGTTTGGATCAAACGCCCGGGTCTACACATTAACGGACAAGTCATTTCTGCAGGGTGCAGAGTTCCCACTGCAGCAGCTTTGCTTTGTTTTTTAAGATTTTATTTATTCATTTCTAGGGAGAGAGGAAAGAGAGGGAGAGAAACATGGATCGGGTGCTTCTCGCATGCCTCCAACCAGGGACCTGGCCTGCAACCCAGGGACGTGCCTTGACAGGAAGGGAACCAGCAACCTTTTGTTCACAGGGCAATGCCCAACCCACTGAGCCACGCCTGTCAGAGCCACTGCAGCAGCTTTAAAAATGGGATTAGACTTATGGAAAAGGACAGAGAAAAATTTATCATTGTTTTCAAAGGTTTGTTTTCTAAGAGTGAGAAGGAGACTTCTAAGTCTAAATCCATCTGAAAAACAAAATAATTCTGATTGACAATACAATAAAGTTTAAAACACTGTCTCACAAATTAAGCATAGAAAGGAGCAATGACACATGGAACTAACTCTTTAAAAGAACCACTGTGTTCTGAAATAAAGCCAGGAGCAAAAAGACTCAGAAATAGGTGAAACCTCAGATTAAAATAAAAACAAAAACTAGATTAAAAACTTCAAAATGGAGTTAATGATGAAAACCTCAGAATTCAGGAAATTCTCCTCATATAATCATGAAGTGCAAGTACGTCATAAATAATTAGTGACATCTTAAGTAAGAGTAGAGGCACAATTCCTGAATACAGGTAGCTCATCTTTCCGTGAAGAACACAACAAATCCTTACTTCACAGCAATATCTCAACTTGCAGCAAAGGGCTATAGACATTTTGCAAATCATGTAATCTTGTAAGAGACTTTTGTATAAAAAGACTTCATACAACTCAATCACAGGAGGGAAATAATCCAACTTAAAAATGGGGGAAAGATAAAAATCAACATTTCTCAAAAGATATACAAATGGCCAACAAGCACATGAAAAAACCACTAGCCACTGGGAGGTGCAGATCAAAATCACTAAGACACCACTTCATACCCACTAAGAGAGAAGTGCTGCCAATGAAGAAATGGGAACTCTCAAACACTGCTGGTAGAAACGTAAAATGGCAGCCACTTTGGGATACAGTCTGCCAGTTCCTCAAAGGGCTGACTGTAGTGACCAACCACGTGACCAAGAAATTCTACTCCTGGGCATATATATTCAAGAGAAAAGAAAACGCATGTCCACACAAAATCTTGTACACAGTGTTCAGAGCAGCATTATCCATAACAGACAAATGGTGGGAACGAACCATATGCCTGTCAACAGATAATGGATAAATATAACATGTTGCGTCTACACGTGAAATAACTGGCAACAGAAAGAAATGAAGTACTGATAATGCTGTAACACGGAGGACCCTTGCAAATGTTATGCAAGTGAAAGAAGCCAGTCACAAAAGCCCACATACTGAAATTCCTATGAAATGTTCACAACAGGCAAATCTGTAGATTAGTGGTCGGGGATGAGGTTGGGGGTTCAAGGGAATGGGGAGTTTCTTTTCAGCAGATGGACTTGTTTTAAAATGTATGGTGGTGATGGCTGCACAACTCTGAATATACCAAGCCAACTTAATTACACACTTTAAATGAATTGTATGGTATGTGAACTATATTAACAAAGCTATTATTTTTTTAAAGGTGGGGGTGGGGGGAAGAAGCTATGGAATTTCCAAAATACACCTTAGTTACAAATCTGATCATCTCATCAGTTTTTGGATGATCTCCTTATCACCTATTCTCTTACTAAATATTTAACAATGAAGTTAAACTATACCCTCAGGGAGAGAAAACTGTAGGTACTGCACGGATTTTTGTCAACTCCGCAAAACCCACGTATCTTCCAGTAAGACTCAGGACAAAGCTGACCACAGCCCCCAACCTACCGTTTTTCACCACATCCCACCATAATTACACCAGTTGATTAGACACTTCCAAAGCAAAGGCTTAAGTTGACTTTAAACAAATAATAGGTTTAGTAATGGTACTCTTTCCCCTTATTTCTTTCCTAACTTCGTTAGTGTGATCACTTTATTGTTTAAAAAAAAAATAGGAGGAAATAAAAACTGGTTCACGTTCCACAATAAAGTTACAAAGCAACCGAAGGAATCGTTCTCTCTGGCCAAAACCGACAAAAAAAAAAAAAAGGAGGAATGATAAAATTAATAATTTCTAAATATTCGGTGTTAGACTTCAAATGACCTAAAAAAATATTTTTAAAGTAAGAGAAACAAGTAATCTGTGCACGATGTGGGTGGGAGAAAATTCTAGGTGCGTTCTTCAGGCGGGGTCCGAGCGGGCCCACGGCCAGTCCTGCCGCCGGCGCTACAGCGAGGGCCTGGTACAAACCGTGGCCCGCCGTCCCAGGCGGAGGAGCTTCACCACGGGAGCGCCTGGGGACTCGCTCCGCATGGAGGTCAAGACGAGAGGCGCCGCCAGGCTCCCGAGGGCTCCACCCTCCCGTCCCTCTCTTCGGCGGTCCCCTGAGGGGAACAGGCGGGGCACCGAGCAAAGACAACGAGAGTTGGGGGGGGGGGGGTGTCTTCGGTAAGAAAAGCTCCGCCGCCCCAGAGTGGCGGCCGTGGGTTATTAATAAACTCCGCTTCTGCCCAGGCGCCGCTGCCCGCCGTAAAATCAGAAGGGCCTGCGACGGAGACTGAGCAGCCGGAGTCAGGGCCGGGGCCCTAGCGGGCCCGCGCCGCCGCGCTGAGGGCGGCGGCCGGGCGGAGAATAATGCACACTGGGTAAAAACACATTTATATACGAACCTCCGAGAAAATTTTCCAACAATTCCTTCGTCCGACCACCATGCACCAGGACAGGAAACAGCCGCCCGGCCCCCAAGCCCCGCAACCCGCATACCAAGTCTGAAGCCCGCCCCTAGCCTCCATTGGGCTGTCACTACGTCACTCATTAAACGCTTCCTGCTTACCATTGGCTCAAATTTATGCGACGCGAGATATCAGTTTATCCACGCCCCACTTTCTTGACGTCGTGCCTTAAAGCCAGCGCCTGAGTGGCTTGGCTAAAGAGCGGAATCGAAGTTCCTGTATCTGAGTGGTTGGCAGAACCGCTTATCCCAGACCGACACCGCCTCGCTAACTGGTGAATTATGCCGATTCGGGGGCTCCAGCGGGAGACGCCATTTTGTAGTGAGGGAGGGAGGCTGGTCCTTGTGACTACCCGGGAGGGAAAAGGGTTGACTGGCGCCATTTCCCCACAGGGTCTAGGAGATGGCCTTGGCTCTCACGGTGGGCTTATTGGAGCGCGTTCTGGAGACTGGTTGGGCTTGCTTAGAGATTGCACCGTTGGGAGAGAAATGGTTGTGAGGAGTAGGACAAGATGGGATGTGTAACAGCTCCCTCGGGGCTCTCGGTGCCAGCTGGGGCCTTCGGCCTTGGAGGATGGCTCCGCTTTCCCGAGAGTTGCTGTATGGCAGTCAGTGACTGCCAAGCTTCACCGCGCTTCAGTCGCCGGGGCATCACCATTCCCGCCCCGCCCCTCACCCCAAAGCCTCGGAGGAGTTTGGCAACAGGGAGATGGTCTTGGACTCTGCTGGGAGACTGCGGTTCCTTCTTTACTTTCATGTTGTTTAGGTTCAAAATTTGAAAGTCTTTAATAGTGTCGTACCTTTTTTTTTTTTAATCAACCTCAATTCACTTTACCTTTTGTTTCGCGAATTAAAGGAAAACGAAAAGGTTGGGAAAAGCCTTTCCTCTGGCTCCCTGAACCTAGTAAGAATGAATAGATTAGTTACTAGGTTTAGATGATTAGTTTTCCACGTCTCAACCCCAACTTCAACTGTTGGAAATACTACCCGTTTCAGGAATATTCAGTAAGTTCATTTCCTTTGGCAACCAGGCCGAGTAGAGATGAGATTAAAGTGTAGAGACTCAAAGTTTGTTAAATCGGGCATTTCAGGTGTAGAGCTGAGTTACTAAGAGAATGAGGAGGCCGGCCAGTTGTAACAGGTTAGTATTCCGTTTGCAAAAATTGGAGGGGGCTAGATGATGTTAGATTTAGTGTCTTTGGCGTTTCAGGTGGTTATGGAATGGCCAAGGGGTTAAAGCAGAAGGAAGTTAAAAATAGCTCTCTAAATGAAAATAATTAAAATGTTTCGATGGACAGTTTAGCCTAGTTTGAGATTTCAATGGTACCTTTATGTCTTGGTGGGGAGTAGAGGGCAGGCTGCCCCTAACCAAAGTTTAGTTGAATAATTGGTGCCCAAACGCCAGTCGAAGAAAAATACGACTTTTGAGTTTCGTTTGAATACATATTATTTAGCCCTTTACAGCGGTTATTTTTTTCGTTATGCCCTTAAAAAATGAAAAAAGTGTAACAAAATTGGATTAGGTTACTTGAAACTGAAGGAATTGGCTTATTGAAAGCAGCCTCATACTCAATGGATAGATAGATTCCCTTTGTCATAAGGGAGTATAAGAGTTCAGATGAAAAACAAGGTTTTTTAACTTAGACATTCTATACCTTCCAGGTGTTGTATCTGTATTTGGTAATCAGAAATATTATTAAAAGAAACAATATTTCTGTGCAGTTCAGCCATTTATTACAAAGTCTCATGCCTGTAGTCTACTCATTAAAATACAGAATTTCAAGAATAATTTATGTATATTAATTTTTATTGTATTATTACCATTTATCCCCCTTACACCATCTTTCACCCCACCCCACCCCTAGGGCTGTCAGCCTGCTCTTTAGGAGTCTGTCTCTATTTCGCTGGTTAAAAGGGTTTTTAAAGATTTTATTTGTCCTACGAGAGAAGGGAAGTGAGGAAGGAGGGAAGCAGATTGGCTGCCTTTTGCACAGCCCCTAACCAACCATGGACCTGCTCACAACCCAGGCGTGTGCCCTGACCAGGGATCAACTGGTCACCAACCAAGCCACAACAGAGCCCAAAAAGAAGTTTTGAGTCACCCATTAATTTCAGACTGCAGTTACAAAACTTTTTAAATCTGTTTTTAAAATTAAAACAAAATTACAGTTCACATTCAATATTATTTTGTGTTAGTTTCAGGTATATAGTAGTTTGCCAATCATATACTTTACAAAGCATTCCCCCTATTTTCAGTATCATATAGTTATTACAATATTATTGACTGTATTGCCTGTGCTCTACTCACGTGACAGTAGATAGGATACTGTAATTCTTAACCTGATTCAGAGAGAAACCTTAACTCTGACTTTGCCACAGGTAATGGAACTTTGTGTTAACAGTATTTGCCAGTGACTATAGAATAGAGTTCAAATATACAAAGTATACAGGGCAATCCATAATCTTCACATTTCCCCCAAATTCCCTCCTGTCCCTTGTATCTTATATTTTGAATTAATGGCTTGAAAATATTTCACTTCCAACCAGTGCTAGTCCAGGCTCTTAAAACTGGACCATCTGGCCAGTTTATCAATAGGCTAATTTATTTCTAGCCGCCCCCCCTTTAAAAACTACCATTGTGATTTTAAAAACATTTCAGTAACTCAAAACTTTCTGGAAAATTGATTGAATTTGGCATATTTGTACCACAACAACCAATACAGAATTATATGTAAAGAAAGATACAAAGAAATGCATTAAATCCTAAAAGTACCTCTGGAAGGTGTTTAGAGGTGACTTGGGTTTATTAAATTATTTCTGTAATAAATTTGAATTTTTTAAGTCATGGATTTGTAGTTTTTTTAAAACAAATTTAAAACCAAACTAGTAGCTTGTTCTGTATTGGGAGCTGTGGCCGTAGGTGTATCACTTGTCTCAGAACCTGTTGCCTTATCCTTAAGGTAAAAACCACTTATGCAAAGAAGAAAAAAACAATAAAAAAAAACCCCACTTATGCCATGGTGTGATTGGCAGGATACACAGTATGAGAATATAGGTAAACAAATTAGCACAGTGCCTACTAGAGATGAATTCAAGGGTTTAATGTTAAACCATCTTTCTCCAATTCTCACTTGAATGGCCTCTATAGCAGTGGTTCTTAAGCACTTCCATAATAGTTCTTTTGTGGTTGGGATAAAAGCTATGAACAATATGCTAAAAAGTTTGTGGTTTCATAGGGCTTGTGGGAGTCCTTGGCCTGTAGTCTAAAGTCAATTCAGTTAATCTGTTTCCACACCAAAAGCATTAATCAGGGCTTAATTAGAACGTATTTTGGAAGTGTATGGTTAGGTTACTTAAAATGCTCCTTTCCAATCTCAGATAAATGGTTCTTAGTTTATGATGACATAAGCTATACTACAACTGTTACTATACTACAACTGTTAATGTTTTGTTAGTGGCTAATTGAATGGTTCCCCTCATTTCAAACTGATGTAATTACAGTATGAATGCAAGTTTTCCGTTTACCAACTCTACCCTTGGACCACTTGTTAACCTCATTCATTCATCTCTGAAAAATTACCAAGTTTGAAGTTTACCAATTGTGATTAGTATATGTTTATTTTAGTGGCAAACTAAGGAGGTGCATTCAATTTACACAATGCTAAAATCTTGAAAAGACCCTTAAGATTCCAGGTGTCCCTTTGAAAGTGGCTACTTCCACAGATTATAGCTTCATCTTGGGATCTAATTACATTTGTGTGAATCCAAAGTAGAGCATTCCAAACAAGGAAAACCAAGTTTCATTAATAGACATAGTAAGTCCACACTGTTTCAGCCGTAGAGTTAAATAGTGGATAGTACACAAATGAAGCCACTGCTTTTAACATTTTATTTTCCTCATACTTTTAGGTGAAGTTTTTATACCGTTTTTTTGGCAGGGGGAAGGGTTGGCTCAGTCTTAAATTCCTAATGCTATATTATTACATTAAATATAACATGCAAATTTACAAGAAAAAAAAGAATTTTGCTTTGGCTGGTGTGGCTCAGTGGATTGAGCACAGGCCTGTGAACCAAAGGGTCACTGGTTTGATTCCCGGTCAGGGCACATGCCTGGGTTGTAGGCCAGGTCCCCAGTTGGGGGTGCTTGAGAGGCAACCACACATTGATGTGTCCCTCTCTTCTTCCCTCTCCAAAAATAAATAAATAAAATTAAAAAAAAAAAAGAATCTTAAGGATCACCATCCCAACTTTGGCACCAGCTTGGGCTGTTTAACACATTGGGTATCGCTCACGAGTTTTCGCGTGTTTCATGCGCCATCTGGACCTTAGATGTCAACACACTGGCTTGTCCACAGCGAATGAAGCGATCTCATTGGTGGAAACCGTGCAGGTCAATCTACGAAAAACTATATAATTGCACGAACCCATAAAGCATTGCAGTTACATTGTATTTTGGTCATTTGAATAGTCTTCGTCTTCAAGTTCCTGGCCCCCTCTCAGAAAAAGGAAGGAAACCAACGAAACTGATACACTTCCGGAAGTATTTAACAATAATTTATCAGATATTCCTAGTGAGATTGAAGATGCGGATGACTATTTTGACAATTCCGGAGACGATCTGTAGTTATGATGATTTAAATAACGTTCAGTTTGCCCAAAAACGTGCGGTCCCTGGCGTATGTCTTAGAGATTGATATGCGGTATGCAATATGTTAATAGGGTAATGGCAATTAAAAAACAAATGAACTAGCCAAAATACTGGGGTAATAAAATCTTTGAGACTGTTTTACCCCTAATGAGGTAAGAGTAAAATTGTTCTTAATTTGTATTAAATAAACATTTAATGTTATGTTTTAGAGAACTTGAACCAAATTTGAGACTTGCTTTAAACAAAATCTGAAAATTGAGATACTCCTATACCATAAAATTCAACATTTAAGTGTACACTTGCCATTTTTAGTATATTCACAAGGCTATGGAACCATCAATATTTGGTCCAAAACATTTTCATCATCCTCAAAAGAAACCCCGTACCCATTAGCAGCCACTTCATTTCCTCTCCACCCCTCCCCGGTAACCATTAATTTCTGCTTCTATGGATCTGCCAATCCTAGACATATAAATGGAATCTTTCCTGACTTTTTTCAGTTTCCAAGGTTTATCAACGTTGTTGCATGTTAACAGTACTCCATTCCTTTTTATTGCCAAATACATGATTTTATGGATATACCACATTTTATTCTTCAACTGACAGCGTCTTGGGTTATTTCCACCTTTTGGCTATAACGGTAAACAATCATGTACACCTTCTTGTGTGGACATGCCTTTTATTTCTCTTGACTATGTAGGAGTGGAATTGCTGGGTGACACTTCCTTTAACCTTATGAGGAACTGCCAAACTTTTCCACCAGGTAACCATTTTACATCTTAGCAGTGTATGATGTTCCTAATTTCTCATCTTCACCAACACTTATAAATTGTCCACCTTCCTAATTACAGACTTACTAGTAGATGTGAAATACCTTATTTTTATCCCAAACTGCATTTCCCTAATGACTAGCAATGCTGAGCATCTTTTCCAATGATACTGGCTTTGGAGAAATGTCTACTTGTATTTCCTACTTAAAATACAATACTGTAGATGGAGGGATGGGAGGGAGGGAGAGTGGGAGAAACAGCACTATGTGGTTGCCTTTTGTGCACCCCCTCACTGGGGACCTGGCTCACAACCCAGGTATATGGCGACTGGGAATCTAACCAGTGGCCGTTTAGTTCGCAGGCCAAAGCTCAGTCCACTGAGCCACACCAGCAGGGGCTCTTTCCTACTTGTACCATAAATTGTTTTTGCTGTTACATACTGTGGATTTGCTTCTGCTTTGGTATTGTATCCAAGAAACCGTTGCATTGCCTAAATCAGTCAAAAGGATTTATGCCTATATTTTTTCCCTAAGAGTTTTATATTTTGAGGTCTTAATATTAAGTCTTTCAATCACTTTAATTTTTATAAATTATTGGTGAGGTAAGGGTCCAACTTCAGGCTTTTGCATGTAAATGCCCAGCTGTTTTAGATCAATTTGTTGAAGATTCTTTCATACATCCAAGGGTCTTGGCATCCTTGTTGAAAATCATTTGACCACAAATCTTAAGTTTCACACTGGACTCAATTTTATTCCATTGGTCAGTATGCCTGTGCTTATGCCAGTATCACTGTCACAATTACTAAACCATGTTCACATTTAAGATGGGCTATTCTGCATCCCTTGTATTTACATACCGATTTAAGGCTGTTGGTCAATCCTGCAAAAAGGTAGCTGAGATTTTGAGAATCACACTGAACCTATTTATCAATTTGGGAAATACTTTCTATTATTTTCCAATCCATGAACATGGATGTCTATTTATTTAGGTCTTTCAATGGGTTTGTACTTTTCAGAATGTTTTTCACTTTTGTTAAATTTATTCCTAAGTATATTTTCATGCTATTATTGTACATGGAATTTCCTTAATTTCACTTTCATTTCATTGCTATATAGAAATACAACTGATTTTTGTGTTTTGACCTTGTGTCCTACAATCTTGTCACTCTTTTTGTGTGGATTCCTTAGGGTTTTCTGAGATCATGTCATCTGTGAATTCACTTCTTCCTTTCCTCTCTGGCTTTTATTTCCTCTTCTTGCCTAATTGCCCTGGCTAGAACCTCATGTAAATGTTGAAATAGAAATGGCAACAGGAGGCATGCTTGTTTGGTTCTTGATCCTAGTTTTCAAGTCTTTAACTTTAGGTTTTGGGTAGATGCCATTTTTCAGGTTGAGAAAGTTCCCTTGTGTTTTTGGTTTACTAAAAGGATTTTAAAAGAAACAAGATGGATGGGAAGCATTTAAAGGATTCAAAGTAACTGACAAATTTCAGTCTATACATTAAAGATCTATAAATGTACAAAGGAATTAACATCTATGCTTTAAAAACCTAGAGGGGAATTACCTCAGACCAAAAAAAAAAGTTACTTATAAAAGATATTTATTCCTGCCTTGGCTGCTGTGGCCCAGTCAGTTGGAGCATTGCCCTGTAGACCAAAAGGTTGTGATTGGATTCTCTGTCAGAAACATGTTCAGGTTGAGGGTCTGATCCAAATCAATGTTTCTCTCTCCCTCTGTCCCCCTCTCTAAAAGCAATGAATGTCCTTGGGCCCTGACTGGTGTGGCTCAGATGTTTGGGCATTGTCCCACAAAGCGAAAGGTCACTGGTTCAGTTAGGGCACATGCCAGGGTTGTGGGGCAGGGTCCCTGGTTGGGGGGAGTGTAAAAGGCAATTGTTTTTCTTGCATATTGATGATGCCTTTCTCCCTCCCACCCCCTCTAAAAATAAGTAAATAAAATCTTTTTAAAAAAGATTTCCTTGGGTGAGAATTAAAACAAGATATTTATTCCTCCCATAATGATAAAATCCTGGGTTTCTAGATGGGACTTACTTTCCCTTTGTAAGAAACACATGCACCAAAGGGTTATTTCAAAGGTGACCAACTTCATCAAGGGTAAAATTTAAACTTCAGGTTGGATGCTAACAAATAGTCACAGGTAATTGTCACCGAACGAATTTATATAAAACAGCTGCCATTTTTATAACTGATGTTTTAAGGTAATTTTAGGTTATTCATCTTATAAACTTTGGAATGCCCTACTATAAGGCATTGTACTGGACCTTCCCAAAGATCTGTTGTAATCATATTAATACAATTCTTAATGACTTTTTCTTCATGCTTGCTTCAGGGGCTATATCTGAGGCTGAATAGCAGCATACAGCCAGTAGGGCTGTGGTTTGACCAACCCTGCTCTATACTCTGGTCTCTTCTAGAGGTGAGAGTAACAGTCACCATCCTGATGAAGTGTGTAGGTTTGCAATCACCATTTTATAACCTGCAGAGAAACAAATGAACTTCGTTTAATACTGATAAAAATCAAGATTATATGCTAATAGCCACTAAAAAAGACAAATACTGAAACCCATACAAAATCAGAATTCTATAAATTGAAAAATGTTACAGGGCCCTGACCAGTGTGCTTAGTTGGTAGGACCTCCTACCACAAAGTGAAAGGTCACTGGTTTGATTCCCAGTCAGGGCACATGCCTAGGTTGTGGGTTACGTCCTAAGCCGAGGGTCATAGAAGGGAGGCTACTGATTGATGTCTGTCTCTCACATTGATGTTTCTCCCCCTTTTCTCTGCCTTCCCCTCTCTAAAAATACATATATACATACATACATACATACATAAAAAAGTTATGTTAGTGAAACTGTGGGAAATGCTGTAGGTAAATAAAATCTACATGTAGTTTACTACATTTGTAAATACTGTCAAAAAGTTATCAGGCCTTGTCAGGTGGCTAAGTTGGCTGGAGCATGTCCCGTACACCAAAAAAGTGCCGGTTCTATTCCCAGTCAAGGTGCATACGGAAAGCAACTGACCAAAGTTTCTTTTTCCCTTCCTCTCTAAAATCAATAAACTTATCCTTGGATGAGGATCAAAAAAATAAGTTATCAAAAGTCCTACAACCTTGCCTAACAAGACTAACATATCAAGATCTACAATCTATAAGAAAGTATAATTTGATGTTTAAAGAAATACAGAAATTAAGGTATATATTAGATGCATTAGAAACTACCATTTGAACACTATTTAATATTAAATATAGTTTAATTTTAAGGTCTTTAATTTCACTTCAAATCCATAAATGGTAATTAGTTTGGATTGTATGACAGAGGAAACAATAAAACTTGTTCTCAAAGACATACCAATACATTTTCTTGAAACAAAATCTCAGCAAATGAGAATTTTCATACTGTGCACTGGAATAACTAAAACCTTTATTAGATATGGTTTTCCATTAACAATGTGAAAACTGAAATTATCAATTCAAAGAGCAGTGAAGTCTGAAATTTAAAAAAGTAGACTAAATATTAGGTAAGGGATAAAAGATAAAGGAAGACGAAAATGTTTAATACTATTCAATATCTCCCCTCTGTACACAATGTTTCATATATACAACTACTCCATTTTAATTTTATTGATTTTATATAATAGTGAAATCCCCTTAAGCAACCTATGGTATACAGATGGTGTCCAATTTGGGGGGGAAAAGTAGAAACACACTTGATTAAGTTTTCACCCACACATTTTAGACAATTTTTTTTGCCAAGATTTTCATAGTAAATTCATAAATATAGGAAGTACTTTCACTCCTTCAGTGTTAAAATAGAAAACCATATCTAATAAAG
>VMDR010026738.1:0-13875 GCA_007922815.1 Macrotus californicus
TTGAGTGATGATTCAAAAAATTATAAAATAAATAAACTTTGTCTATACACGTTGGTTGTTCAGAGGCCCTCTATACCCATTGGCAGTGATTTTTAACTGGTGCACTGCAAGAAACTTTAAAACATGCAACATCTGACTATTTAGTCAGGGTCACTGAACACTTTCCCCTTAGATTGTCAAATAAAAAAATGACAACAGCCAGCACAACAATAGCCCTTTGGTGTGAATGCCCTGCCTTGAACCATAATTACACAGGTCACACAATAGAAGTGCATCGTATTGGTCATATCTCATAATAAGTTTGTGTCTGTTGGTTAATTGTTGGCACCAGAAATCTTTATATACAAGTATAGGCACCTGATTTTTTAAAAAGTCACTTTGGAACAAAAAGGGTTGGTAATTACTATTTTTTTGTAAATCAATCAAAATTATACTTATTTTTTCTCAGATCAGCGATAGTTATAATATACTTTTTGGTGTGCTGAAGAATTTTAGTAATTAGTTTGTGGCAATGACATGAAAAAGGTTGAAAATCACTGTTCTATGACAATCATAAAATTTCTTGATCCTTACAGATAAAAATGATCAAATGATCTGTTATGTTCTGTGGCATTTCATTTTAAAGATAATAAAATACAATTTTATTAAAACTTGGAAGGCTTTGATATGTTTCTTACATCTAAGCCTTAAGTGGCCTCAACTTATATGTAGTTTAAAAAATACCAACCATCTATATTAGAGTATTAAATAAACACAGATAATCACATGCTCCACAGACAAAAACTTTTCAAGCCCTCTCTGAAGGATTACTGGAAGGATCCTAGGACCAGCCCAGACTTTAAGTGACTATTTAGAGTAGGAACCCCAAACTCAAATGTCTCTGAAGGGCAGGCTGCTAACATAAGAGGGCAACGGCCAAAATTCATGTTTGAATATTTGTATTTCACAATTTTGTGTGTATAGCGCTTGCTGTGTGACAGGCACTGTTCTGATTTACCCCATGCATTAATCCTATTTTACCCTATATGTATCACATTAATTCTATATATCCAATATTATATTAATACATAGGATTCTATTATCTCCAGTTTACGAAAAAGGAACAACCAAGTTACACACCGCGCTCCAGTTCGTACAGTTAGCAGCGGCGGTGGGATTTGGACCCACACAGCTTGGACTGGAGTGTGTGCTCTTACCTGCCAGACTGGGGAAGAACAGAGAAGTTCATGGAAATGAGAGGCGGCACGTCATAGCCACTAAACTTCCCACAATATCTGAGCAAACTCAGGTTTTAATTCTTAGGTGCTCAGCAAGTTATTTTCCAAGGTTTGATGTTGAGAGTGAAAGAAAATCCTGTAATCATCCTTAAAACATTCTGGACAGTAACTATATTATTACCAGGCTTCTTCCATACAGGAGGAAAAGCTGATATTGGAGATGCCTCTTTTGAAAAAAGGAAATATAAGACAAAGACCAGTGAGAGAATTTGGAGTCACCTGTTAATTCTGCCTCTTCTCCCATTAAAGGAAAAGAACAGATCTTTTGCCCCATTCCCTTGAGCTACAGTACCCTCCTTTCTGGGATGCAGAAGGAATAGTCTTGCCCAGTTTGATTTGGGGTAATTTTAATAGGTCATTTAACAGTTGCAATTTTTACCTCCAACGATCCCTTTTGTTAATACCCATGTGGTAGATGCCATAGTCAGAAAAAGTGTGTTTATAACACAGCATTTAATAAGTAATAATTAATTGGCCCATTTCCTTCTTGTTAATCAGGCACACATATAACCAACCCCATGGCCCATAGAACGCCTGTATTCTCTTGCTGCCAGCCAGAGCATTATCAATAGCGAGAAAGACAGGGTTACCACCCTAAAATGACAAATGCAAGCCAAATCAAATAAGGTGGGGATTTTCATTAACTACTGCATCATTCTCAAAGGCACATATGTCACTGTCATAAAACATTTTGACACATGGAAAATTACATCGTAGCCTTCAACTAACGGCCTCTTGTGTTCCTAAAATGAGAAAAATCTCAATCTGGAAACAAGGACAATGTTCAGTGGATATTTGGCTTCAATCTGTCCTTACACATCAATAACTGAGTATCAAATATGGTGAATCATATGAGATTAACAAAATATACTATATAAAGCAAGAATAGAAAAGATTAGACAGATCTTTTAAAACAGGGATGTCAAACTCATTGTCATCAGGGGCTACATTAGCCTCGTGGTTGCCTTCAAAGGGCTGAATGTAATTTAGGACTGTATAAATGTAACTCCTCCTTAACAGTTAAGTGAGAGCTTGGTGCTGCCACCAGGTAGGAACAAGGTGCCAGGCTGGATAAAACAAGGTGGAAGGCTGGATTTGGCTCACCGGCCATGTGTTTACCACCTGTGTTTTAAAAGAAAACTCAGAGTACTTTTTAAAAAGATTTTATTTTTTTAGAATAGGTTTAGGTTCATAGCAAAATTGAGAGGAGGGTGTAGAGAGTTTCCATAGACTCCCTGCCCCTCCCACATGCACAGTCTCCCCATTATCAACATTGCCTACCAGAGTGGTACATGTGTTACAATTGATGAACGCACATCGACACATCATGCCCACCCAGAGACCGCAGCGTGCATTACAGCTCCGTCTTGCCATCGTGTGTTCTGTGGGTTTGGGAAAATGCATAATGACATGTGTCCACCGTTATGGCATCATATAGAATATTTCACTGCCCTAAAAATCTACCGCATTGCATTTATTCAATCCTCCTGCCCGCCCCAACCTCTGGCATGCAATGCTCTTTTTATTGTCTCCGTACTTTTGCCTTTGCCAGAGTGTCGTACAGTTGGGATGACACCGTATGTGGCATTTCTGGATGGGTTTCTTTCACTTAGCAATATGCATTCAAGGTTCCTCTGTGTCTCCTCATGGCACGATGGCTCATTTCTTTTTGGTGGTTAACAATACTCCATTGCCTGGATGTCCCACAGTTTATCTATCTACTCACCTGCTAAAGCACATTTTGATTACTTCCGAGTTTTGACAATAATATTTAAAACTTCTATAAACATTCACGTACAGGGGTTTGTGTGAACATACGTTTTTAACTCCTGCTGGGTCTTATGGTTAAGAGTATATTTAGTTTTGTAAGAAATTGCCAAACTGTCTTCTAAAAGGAGCTCAACCATTTTGCAATGCACGAAGAGCTCTTGTTGCTTTACATCCTAACCAGCAGTGCTCTGGATGTTGGCCTTTCTCACGGTTGTGTAGTGGTACCTCGATGTTATTTTGATTTGCGTTTCCCTGACGACCTATGATGTGGAGCATCTTTTCATATGTTTATCTTCCATGTGTACATCTTCTCTGGTGAGATATCGATTAAGGTCTTTGGTCCATTTTTAAGTCCAGTTGTATGTTTTCTTATTGTTGAGTTTTAAGAGATTCTGTATATTTTAGACAACAGTCCTTTATCAGATGTGTCTTTTGCAAATAATTTTCCCAGTCTATGGCTGGTGTCAAAATTATCTTGACGTCTTTCATGAAGTAGAAGTTTTAAACTTTAAAGAAATCCAGTTTATCAATTTTTCCTTTCGTGGTTATACTGTCATAACAAACCATGTTAATTCTTTTTAGCCTGTATTTATCATCATTTCTGTTACTTAAAGAAAGTTGGATGAATGGATGAAGCCCTGAATTCTTCCAAGCTGTGCTCTCCACATCTCTCTATATGCTTCTGGACTTGACTTTGAGGAAAAATAAAGATCTGTTCTACAAAATGCTGAAGGAGGAGCTGGTACGTGTCTGCACTGTGAAAGCACAGGGAGCTGCTACGGGGGTCAGCCTGGTCCTCAGCAGACTCTGGAGCTATGCATGCCAGCGAAGATCAGTCTGAGTAATCAATCAAACCTTGAATGTTGTGCTACATTTTTGATGCCCCAAAACTAGCTTAAAAGGGCAACTGCTTGTGAAGAAACACAATAGTTGAATGGAAGTTGAATTTGGTTACAAAGAATTGAATTAAGTCTTTTACCTAGTTTTTTACTATTGTATCCCATTAGGTATGTTCAACGTTTGATGCTACATCATTCTGGATATTGACAAAGGTGCAGAGCTGATTGCACCTGGAAGAGATAGACCTGTGGAGCTATTATTATTCCCACCTACTCTTGTTCTAAAAAGAATGGAATATGCATCTGTACACAGTCTTAATTTATTTGAGACAATTTTTTAAATCTAGCACGTAAAGTGACTCTCTTTCGTTCTGTCATGGGAGTAGTTTTCAAGAACTGAATCCAGGAGTAGAAAAGTGGAGGGAAACAAATGGGCACACCTGCTGCCACACACCTGAGTCTTTAAAAAAACGTGCAACTTTGTGCCTGCTATGTGGGGTCGTTCAAATAGATGCATCTCACTTGTCTTGTTTCGGTGCGAGCTCTCCAATCTGCAGCTGGTGCTTAGGCCTGTTCGTCTGTGCCTATGGCTTGGAGTCCAGCAGAGCCTGCCGCAGGGCGCAGTAGAGGAAGGCCGACAGCCAAGGGATTAAGGCCATACGCTCTGCAGCCATTTTTTATTGTGCATTCTAATCTTGATTCTGCCATGGACTAGCTGTGTGATCTGGAAAAGTTACCTTACCTCTCTAAGTCTCCGTTTCCTCATTTGGGAAATGAGTATAATAACACCCATACATAGCCTTACAGGCGTGAAGGTTGAGATAATGCACATAAATCTTTTAGCTAAAGTTTGGTCCGCAGGAAGTGCTTAATGACACATGGTAGTAATGGGTGGTATTATAATAATTATTGAGATAGTTATTAGGTTTTAATCACATTTGGTCCAATTGTATATTCCTTTTAAGAGAGTATCTTCTTTCAGACAGTAGCAAAATAGAGCATCAGCACTTAGCCTTTTTACTAAATGGCCCATTATATAAAAAACAGAAGGAATGAACATTGTGAATCAGTGTGTAGCGAGGCTCGCCCTCAGTGGCATGAATGTAAAATGAGATGGCATTTCTAGAATTCTGCAGGACCCAGAGCCAACAGGCCTTCAGTGTGGCTAAGCTTCTGTAACAGTGGTTCCACAGGCATGAGAAGATAATTTAAAAGTTACATACTGTGGCTTTGGATCGGTTCCAATATTCAAAGGAACATTTCAAAGGATAAATCACACTGACGGTCAGAACCTATGGCACAATCAGTATATTATTCATAGAAGTGTAAGTGATTTGAGTTAAATTTTGAGAAGTGGAAACCGCGATTAGAATGCAAAGTATGTATGTGAGAGATTACATTTTTCACTGTGGATTTCCCCATGTAGCTATCAGCATGTCAAGTTCTATGAAATTAGATATCTTTTCCCAAACACAGATAAATATGCCCTGGATATTTATTTAGATTTTATAATCATCTGTTCCTTGAAAAGTGCTCTCCTGCAGAGTTGGGTTAGCATTATCATTTTTAAAAGTAATGTGATTTTAAAAAGTAATGTGATTTAACAGTTTCTTGAATTATTAAACATACTTGAAGTATTGTCTTTTAGACACCATGAATACAAAGCCAGTTCTAAAATATTCCTAGCATTTAAAACACTGGGATCCTAAACAAAATTTGTAAATAGTCAGATCCAAGTCAATGAACATACATTGTACCTGTTAGGTGCTATGAATATGGAAGGGTGCGTGGAGTGCGTGTGAGGGGGTGAGAGCAGATGGAAAGAAGGACAGATACAGATGAGTAAGTCATTATTCCCAGTCTAGAGATAACACGCCTACTTCAGAGACGAGCCCGTGTGCAACGCATCGTAACACACCAGTGGTAGGAAATGCTATGGGAGTAAAGGGAAGAAAGCAGATTTGTTGAAACTTTGAACTTATATCTCTCAGGAATAGAAAAATATAAAAATAAAAACAAATATATGTAGCTACCTTCAGAATTTATTACAGGTGAATGAAGGAGCAGGTAGAACCTTAGATTAGGTTTCAGAAGTTCTCTAAGAAATGGGCAAAGGAGTCACAGAAACCAAATGTTTCATCTGCTTTGATTTAAAGAGAGGGTGAGGAAAATGATCAAAGTCCTACAAGAGTGCTTAGATTAATGGGTTTTTGTACAGCCTGAAGTGGAAAATGCCCAGAATCCCACAGGCCAATATAAGAAAGATGCCTGGCAGTCTTGGTAAGCCTAGTTGGGAGTTTTAACACCTTCGGCTCCGGTACGTCCCTGAGCCTGTGGAAATGTGATGGGACACGGCCAAAGGGACTGTGCAGACATGCTTACTAATCCTTTTGACCTTAAAATACAGAGATTATCCTGGACTATCCAGACGGGTCCGAGGTGAATGTACGAGCCTTCAAAAGCAGAAGAGGAAGGCAGATGAGTGAGTCACAGAGACTCCCGAGTATGGAAAGGATTTGAGGTGCTATTGTAGGTTTGAACGTGGAGCAGGCTGACGTGGCAAGGCAACCAAAAGGGATGGAATTCTGCCAACAAACTGCCTGAGCTTGAGAGCAGATTCTTCCCAAAGCCTCCAGGGAGAAATGCAGCCCCGCAGACCCCTTGATTCTGAAACTGTGAGGACCTAGTCAGTCACATGACGCTTCACTTCCGACCTGCAGAACTATAAATGGGTGCTTTTTTAAGCTTTCAGGGAGCTTGTGATGCAGCAATAAAAACTAAATATCTAAATGGAAAGATTACCAAGGCATATTGTTGGAGGGACAAAAAATAAGTCAGAAAGCAACATGAAAAAGCAAATGTGTATGAGCGTACCGCATATTCACATATTCATGTGCCAAGATGCCACACGGCCTCGGTCACAGCCATCGCTCCTTCCTTCTGATCATGACCTATCTTCGACCTTCATCTCTAACATATGGCAAGCAGTTCTGAAAATATCTATCTATCTATTTATTTGTTTAATCCTCGCCTAAAGACACGCTCATTGATTTTAGGGACAGGGGAAGGAAGGAAGAGAGAGAGGGAAAGAAACTTCAATGCAAGAGAGAAACATCGCTCGGTGGCCTCTCGTATGGTTCCCAATGGGGGACAGAACCTGCAACCCAGGCGTGTGCCCTGACTGGGGATTGAACCCACAACCTCTTGGTTTATGGGACAATATTCCAACCAAGTGAGCGACACTGGCTAGGAAGTTTTGAAAATGTTTAAAAATACTGTGGTTCATGTTCTAAAGTAACAGAATTGATGTCCAAACATAAACAAGGAGAAAATAATAGAAAAAAGAGCATGAAAACACAGAATAACTGCCACACTTTAAAATACAAGAAAACGAGCCAAAACACTTGTCAGTGAATGAATCTCTGAAAGGCCTGAAAACAAGTGACATTCAAGTTTATCCTTGTGTCTGGGTGTTTGGGTTGATTAGATTAAATGCATTATGTCAGGAAATGAATGCATCACACCCTATGTGTAATAGGCAGAGCTCTATGAGTAACCCCTGTACGAAATTTGCTCTTATATTAAGTGCCCCGCCTTTGGGTGTGGATAGTATCTATGAATATGATGAGGTAACATTCCTACGACTATATAAAAGGACAAAAAGAAGATTATTCAGGTAGGCGTAATCAAATAACATGTGCCCTTGTAAAACAGGGCATTTTCTTTGGCAGCAGAACAAGAAGTCTGGAATCTGGAAGCTGACTTTGACATGGAGAGAGGCATGAGCTTAGGGGATGCAGACAGCCTGCAGGAGCTGACAGCAGCCCCTGGCTGACAAGCAGTGAGGAGACAGGGACCTTGGTCATACAATCACATGCAAATGAATTTGTCCAACAATCTAAACAGGCTATGGAGTAGATGCTTCTCCAGAGCCTCCAGTTAGGAGCCCAGCTGACCAACACTGTGGTTTCCACCTTGTGAGACTCTAAGCAGAGAACCCAGTAGAGCTCACTGAACTTCAGATCTACCGACCTGTGAGACAGTGAGTTCTTTTAAGTTGCTAACTCCGTGGTAATTTGTTATTCAGAAATAGAAAACTGATATGCACAGTATTTTGCAGTTAGCAAACGGTGTACTAAAGAACATAAATGTACACTCTTGGCATACAAGTGTCATGTGTCTTTTTGTGACTCCACAGTGGTAGGGACTAAATATGTACCCAATAAATATCTGTCATCTGTTTGGTGAACGAAGGCATGAATGAACAGGTGACTTAAGCAGTGAACCGTCTTCGGTCACTGAAGTCATCCAACAGATATTTATGAAATGCCCAATATGTATCAGGAGCCATTCTGGATGTTGGACATAGTACAATGAGGTCCAAGACCTCAGGGAATTTATATTTTAGTTTCAAACAAGAGATCAAACAAAGGCCCCTGGAGAGACAGGATCACGAGGTCAGCAAAGGGGATTTTCAGGCAGGACTTTGAGGGCCACACAAAGAGGGTAGATGTGATGGGAGACACTGGAGGGCTGTGATATGAAGAGGGGAAACGCTGTGATATGATGCATGCTGCTGTCTTACAAATCCAGAAGGACCGCAAATGTTCAATGTAAAGTGGGACAAACTGATGACTACAGAGATGCCAATGCAGGTGTGCTGCACCAAATTTACAGGTGAAAGTTATACTTTTGCTACCACATCAAAAAAACCAAGGACAGCCTTGGCTGGTGTGGCTCAATGGATTGAGCGCCAGCCTGGGGATCAAAGGGTCACTGGTTCGATTCCCAGTCAGGGCACATACCTAGGTTGCTGGCCAGGTCAGGTCCCTAGTAGGTGGTGCGCGAGAGGCAGCCACACATTGCTGTTTCTCTCCTTTTCTTTCTCCCTCCCTTCCCCTCTGTCTAAGATAAATAATTTTTTTTTTTAAAAAGGACAGTTAAATGTGATTCCCCCTTGTTTACATCCCAAGCTTTGTATGTAAAGCACTCATTTTCTTATCTTTGACAATGCAATTATGCAACTTATACATAACTTTAAAAACAATTGGGATGTTTTATTAATAAAATCTAAGTTTTAACTATTTTTAAATGTACAGAGCAAAAATAAATAGCTCTCTATTTAATCCACCAACTGCTTATAATATAGTAGCCAGAGACCTAATATTCCAGCAAGATTTTATAGACTTACGATTTTTAGAAAAGTATTCCCTTAAAAAATGATCAGAGCAGGCTCTATAAGCTTTAGGCAAAACAAATAATGTGGAGAAAACAGGGAGGTAAGAAATCATGAAAGATTAATATTAAATATAATTCATGTAAAATACATTAGAATCATGCCATACTTCTTTCATGGGCTAAAAATAAAGAGGAAATCGCACCGAGGTACCTTAATTCACATTTACAAGAGGCAGAATTATAAAGCAGACACTAGGACACTAGAATGAGGAAGGGCAGTCTTGTCTTAGGTCAAGAGGACATTTTGAAACCTCTAGTGGTTACTGAAATCTTTCTTTAAAGTAGGCAAAACAGTGAACAAGCAGTGTTAGGATGTCTAGCACTGCACACACTGCAAAGGTGTTTACATTACTTTGGATCCTTGGATGGCGATCATCCTTCGAAATTTACAAGGTGAAGATTGGTGGGGATAGAAAAAGGACTAAGGAAGAGAAGTTGAGAGTGAGAGAGAGAGGGAGAGGGAGACAGCAAACAGACAGATGAAGGTGAAGATTCCCCTTCAATGCATTGGAAATTGTGTGAACGTGTTTTTGTTTGGTTTGTTGTTGTTGTTGCTGTCTGCAGTCACAATATCTGGGCCTCCTGCTGGCCTCTAGTGCATTGGGGCGGGTGCTCCGGACTGACTGTTTTGGTCCCTCCAGAATTCAGATGTTGAAGCCCTAATCCCCAATGGGATTTATTTGGAGGTGAAGTCTTTGAAGTAAATAGATTTAGATGAAGTCATGAGGGTGACACCCCCCATGATGGGATTAGTCCCCTTACAAGAAGAGGAAGCGATCAGAGGTGTCTGCTCCCCCCCCCCACACACACCTGTGAGGACACAGCAAGAAGGCAGCAGTCTGTGAACCAGAAACAGAGCCCTCAGAGGGAATCGGACCACGCTGGCACCCTGACCTGGGCCTCCCAGCTCCTGGAGCCGCAGGAAACATATGCTCTGTTTACCACCCAGCGCCTGGTGTTCCGTTAGGGCAGCCCCGACCGCCAGGGAGGCTGCGCCTGTAGAGGCCTGTCCCGCCCAAATGAAACTAGCATCCCCATTGTCCCCACCAAGAAACTGTCTTAACCAAAATGACTAAACTGGACTTTTGTGAGCATTCTTTGTTCAGGAGCTACAGACTTGAGGTGGGACTGAAAGCAGTGACAGGGACAAGAAAACTGAGTTCACCTTCTCTTTTCGTGACTGGTCCGATAGACCTAGGCTGTGACTGAGCCTATGCCTATTTTTAATTTGACATCTTCATTACGGTATATATTTCTCACTTATTAGGCAGGCAAAATGTTTTGTAAAGCTTTTTGCAGCATTTGTTCCTGAACTATTTAAAAATAATAAAATGAAAATTCCATGTTTCAGGAGTGAAATTAACAGAATATTGTCAGAATATTGCTGGAAAGCTGAGAACTGGCCATTATTTTTCAACACTATTTCTAAATTAGCCATTCCCAAAATAAAAATTCATTTTTTAATGGATCGAAGACATCATAAGTAGTAGGTTCATGTTGCTCCAAGTCATACAAAATAGGATTTTATTCCTTCAAAACAGGAAATACATCAGCTTTAGGACAGACAACTATTACAAAAAGGCAAGGAAAAAATTTTTTTGGCCCTACCCACCTCGTCCAATAACTAATCAATGAAAGAACAACCTAGAAACAGTTAACTAGAGGCTAACCTTAGTTGCTCTACCGTCTTTGGAGAGAAGTACACATACAAAGAGAGGACCCTGTTCGTCTTCTAACCACATCACTTTCCCCATTCCCACACAATCCTTCTTCCTTAAAAGAGGGCCATTGCCCGAGGAATCTTTCCAGCTGAGAGTCCTTCCCTTGTTCTAGAAAAGTAGAAGCTGTTACAAAAAAACTGTATCAGTATGAAACTGGAGAGCCCATTGTAGGTGGTAAAATTCTTTGCTCAGCTTTTTCTGAATTTTAGTTTTTCAGAGCATTTGATGTCAGAGGAACAGTATATATATGTGTATGTGTGTATGTGTGTGTATGTGTGTGTGTGTGTGTGTGTGTGTGTACATATATGCAATATGGTGTCAGAGAAATGGAAACTGGGAAACTAGGCCGAATTACCAATTAGAATTTGATTCATTTAAAATTAAAAAAGATATTCTGATACTATGATAATATTCTTTCTTTCATGGTCTAAAGCACCTGCTTGGGATAAGCATTCTTTAAACATAATTAAAACTTGTTACAATATTTAAAACTGTATGCCCTAATAGCTTACATCCCCATCTTTTTTCTCCAGCTTTATTCACATTAATCTTAGCAGCTCATCTACAGAAGCAGAAACACTGCACACCCTTCTGGGCTTATAAGGACCCCGTGAGCACTTCTTGATGAATACATTTGGTTGCCTTTTTTGTGCTTTTCTTTCACGTTGCTACCATTAACTAGACAGTATTTCCCATCCCCATCTGAGGTTTTCCAGTCCTTCTGCTCTAAGTCAACGATTCTGTGAATCTCATTCCCCAGTCCACTGCAACCTGACAGAGCCACTGGGAATGAGCTTCTGATGACCGCAATCCAAGGACATCAAACCAGAATCAGGTCACACCTACTCAGGAACCTCATGTCCATGATACTTCAGTGGGCTGTTGCTAAAGCAGAGACAATCTCAATGCATTTCCTTTCAAGAAAGATAATTTAGATGTTAGCTTTCTTCCCTCTATTTCTCGTTAAATCCTTGCTGGTAGGGATTGTGTCCCATGTTTTGTTTTTTCTATAGCCCTCCTTGGGCCCTGCAATGTATGCTGTATGTAGTGAACACAGTTATCCTGGTCTGGAGGCTTTGGTTGGTCTTTTAAAACATTTGTCATTTTTTCTGTTGTTGTTTTATTCATCACTAGTTCTCAGCTGGAGGAGAGGGAAGAGGAGAGCATAGAAAGAAAAAAATGTAGGAGAAGAAAAGAGAAAATGAAGAAAAAGAGTTCATTTGAGGAACTGTGAGACTGGAGAGAAAAGAAGGGAATAAAACCTCAGAGAGCACATACACAGAGAGGTGGGAAGAGAATGGCTTGTTATGTGGTGATAAAGGCGAGGAAGTCAGATGAGAAGTTCTTATCAATCCTCTATCTGCACATTCCCTGCTCGAGATTATTTTTTATAATCTCTAAGTCTTTATATATGTAACATTCATGATTGCTGACGGTGAAGGTCCAAGGGGAAGTCAGGGCTTAGTTTGTTAGCATTTTTCATTCATAGAACCACAAACAGTCTCTTCAGATGTTTTCATCTTTTGACTGGACATTTTTTTTTTGTCATATAAGATTATTTCTCTCACACACTAACCAGGTACAGGGGCTGGTGGTCTAGAGATGGTGCTGGCTCCACAGCATGGAAGCCAGGTCCCTCCAGCTCTCTGATGGTCACTAGGATTGACCAGCAGTCCCATGGCTCCACAATGGATGCTTGAGCTCAGCCATCACCTTTGTGTTTCTAGTAGAGTATAAAGGACAACCCAGAGACTTCCTGGAAGTCCCATAGGGTACTTCTATTTATGTTTTGTGATCTAGAACTTAGTCACATGACTGTATCTAGCTGCAAGAGAGTCTGGGAAATGGAGGCAGCTAAGAACTTCATCCTGGAGAATTAGGTGAAGTTGCTCGTTGGCCTGTCTGTAAAGGTAGGCCTGGCTAGAGGTTGCCGATTCTCAGTCCCAGCACAGGGGTCTGCCTCATCCCTTACCTCTCTAACTAGAGCTCCCTGAACACAGGACCATGTTGCCCTGCAGACTTTACCTTTAGAATAGTCCTCTCACTTTGATTAAAGTCTGGTTGTCTGCCCTACCTCTCCCTTGTAAGCTCCCATTCAGGACAGGTGCTACAAGGGGCCCTGTCCATGCTCTGCGCCTGCCAGTCCTGAGGGCCTCTTCACTGGCCTCACTGCTTTTGGACTTCATGCTGCCATCAGGACAATGGTCCTGCAGCAGAAGTTGCCCAGGGTCTCCTCATCTTCAGAATCACATGAACCTCTTCCACCAGTCATGTTAGTCCACTCAGGACAGATCCCTGCCCCTCTCACCAGTCCCAGTTCTCACCATGTGTACGTTACTTTCTATCAATATTCGTGCCTTTGCGTCTTTAGTCTATTACATTCCCTAAAGATTTGTGGGAGAAAAAGAGTATTCCTGGGATTCCCTTTCTTATATTTTTGGCTGCCTATTAAACAATTTTTAATTTAAAACCCAATTCCCTCTGGCAAGAGTCTGCTGACATACTGAATATCTTTCATCCTCTCTAATGTCTTTGAGTCTGCAAAATGTACCAGTCGGTTCACATATGTAATCTTACAATCATGTGCTTATCTGTGTCTATCTGCCCTATAACCTTGCATGCTTCTTGATGTCTGTATCCAAGATTCTGGCACATACTAAAGACTCAGTTAATGGCTAAACTGAAGGGCTACAAAACCCTAAAACAACAAAATAATTTAGAATGTAATAGTTGACATGATACTTTTTGTATAGTAATTGGAAAATTCCTAGATATATGTTCAAAAATTTATTGTGATTCTTCTGGAATTTAAAAGAGAGAATGCCACTTATAATTTGATAAACTTTTGATGTTATTATTGCCAACAATAATCTACAGAAACACTTAATGAGAAAGATAACCTGTTCCTAGGAATTATTTTTAGATCCCCAGTTTCATAATATTGTTATAATTTTTATAATGTAGATTTTCTTTTGTTCCAATTTTTTTTCTGATAAAATATTTTGACTGAGCGGCTAATCGGATTACTCT
>VMDR010026739.1:0-13874 GCA_007922815.1 Macrotus californicus
AAACCTGTTTGGTGCTTCCCTAAAGTTGTGTTACTGTAAGAACTACTGAAGAAATCCCAGGTTTTACTTGTATTTTATAAAAACAGAATCAGAAGACCAATATTTAACAAAGTGTTCTGCAGTTTGGGAAACTCCAGTTGGATTAAACTGTTTGAAGGGTATTTTTTTGTTTTGTTTTTGCTACGTGAATACACCTCACTGAAAAAAAATTTACATAGCCACCAATATTTTGAACTGCTTTGTTGTAATCTGATCATTTATAAGTAGATTTTAAAAAATGGACAGTTATATCTGAGGCTGGCCAGTGTGGCCCAGTTGGAGGTTCAGCTCCCAGTCATGGCATGTGCTTAAGTCGTGGGTTCCGAACGTCCCTGCTCGAGGCACATAGGAGAGGCAACCAACCAACTAATGTTTCTCTCAACCTCCCTTTCCCTCTTTAAAATCAATAAGCATGTCCTGGAGTGAGGATTTAAAAAACCTGTATACCTCAAAGTTGGAATTACATAAAAGATTTGAATAACTCATTTTCTTTAGGGATGTAAAGTCTCAAGGGAAAGGTTCTGAAACCATCCTAAAACTTCTCCATAAAACGTTTCGGACCTATATAAAAATCAGTTGATTATTTTAAAGGCATTCCACTTAAATATACAAAACTCTAAAATGGGAATGATTTTAGCTGTCCGCAAATATCTTACGCCCCATCAATATTAAAATATACTGCGTTTCATCCAGTGAGACCATGTATAAGGTACTCCAGTAAGCAAAATCACTGACTTTCAGGGATATGGAAATGCGGGCAATCTCATTTGGTAGTAATTTATGTCATGGTGAATATTTTTTTATATCCTGAAACAAGTTTTTCATTGTGGGCTTTCCTCACATTGCTTATTTTTTTCATTAACAGTGGAATAAAAAGCCCTATTTTTATGTAGAATTAGTAACAAAGCTGGCCAGTTTACAAGTGCTTGATGGAACCGAACCTTTGAGGGATCAAACTTAGTGGAGCACCCTGTATAAAGCGGTCCTCTTGAGAAAGTTCTGTATTGTGGCCTCCAGTTTTCACATGCATTATAGTTAGGACACCAAGTAGACTTCCTGGTTCCACCAGAAAGAGGAGCTGCCCTAGCTATTTCCCAGCATATGTTAGGAGCGAAACAACTGGCTTTCCTGTTCCCACCACTACCTCCCTCCCCTAAGATAGAGTGGGGGCCGCCTTGCAAGATAAGAATTTGTATTCATTTTCTACTTTTCAACTGTACAGATGTAAAAATATTCAAAATGGAAGCTTTGGAACTGGAAAGAGCATTTCCGTGAGTTGTTTGTGTGAGGATTAGAAGTGTATTTTCACGGTATTGCTGTAAATCATACGCCATTCTGTCAGGTTCTAATCTTACTCTTCCCCACCCATGAAAACACTGGGTTCACCTTTGGAATTCAGAATTAAAGATAGTGTGGGATCTTAAACCTGGTGTTTTAGGTGAGACCAGAGACAGGAAATCATTTGCATCATGAAGGCTCAATCTTCCCTTTGCACCTGCCTATATGTTGCCTAAACATGGCTGTGAGCAAGAAGAAGCATCTACAGGGAGCCAAGGAAATAAGTTAACACTCAGGGCTCAGTGTGTGTTGAGGAAAAGCCCTTCGTTGCTAATCCATTTAGGATGTGTCTGACATAGTTCTTGATGTAAATGTGTGTGTTCTGTTGCATGAACAGGGAAATAGCTTTTTCAAGCTGTTTTAAAATCAGAAATCTAGGTGGTAACTGCTTAAATTCGATGACTATCTTCTCACTGAGAATGCTAATCAGAAGTACTAGTAATTACTCCTTTCTCAGCAAAACTGGCCTTAACGCCGATTCCCAAGTCTGTGTTTCACCTGTCTCCCTTAGGAAGTCTGACAAAAACTAAGACCATGAGCTATAAAACTACTAAGTTTTAAATACCAAGCTGTTTGGTTGTTAGCCTTCTCTATTGCCCCCAGGTTGGGATTTTTAATTAAAAAGCAAAAAACAAAAATTGAGATTTGCGGTAAAATATGAATGTTTGCCCTTCTAATAGCCACTGAAACTTGGTTTAGTAATTGTCACTACTAAGTGCTACATAACAGGATAGTGCGTTGTTTGGTACTTACTCATCTCGGCCTTAGGTACTTGAAATAGGGTTCGTACACTGAGGTGAGCAGTTGTCGGTTCTTACGGGGAAAGAATCCGATACACTTGTGAAAGGAGCACAGGCTGGAGAATGCAGTGTTGGAAAAAACCTTATGGTCGTGGTAAGGTAGAAATGGCTACAGGCTGTCCCTCTCCTTGTATTTTTGTCTCTAGAAAGACACAATGCCAGGTAATCAAAAGCAACATTTAGATTTTCAGATGCTTTCAGCAATAACAATTTATCAATATGTAATTCACATTTAAGTTTTTAATTGCCATTGCGCTATGCCCAAATGTGATCGTTAATTGCGAAATCAGTTTAAGGCTAAAGTAAGAGGAGTAATCAATCATTTAGATCACAGGGAAGCTGGTTTAACGCTAGAATGTTCACATTAAATGCTTCCTTTAAAATCAAGAATGAACTGCAAATAAAAGGCTAGAATCAAAGGAAGACATAAATAATGTCTTACCTGAATTTCCCACTTAATACTGAAGTTTACTGGTAGATTGGTTTAAAAAGCAGTTGTTAAAACTCGGCCTTCTAAATTTGGCTAGTAAATTGGCGAAGGGTGTCGAGTAAGGTTTGCTTTTGTGTTGTGAATTTGTTTACGGATGTCTATGTTAAATCTGAAATGTAGTATTTTTGTGTCTAGACTTAAAAAGCCAGCTGCCTAAAATAATATATTAGCCCATATTTTAAATTATGCTGTATGTCCAGTGAAGTAGTTCTTTGCCATGCATGTAGTGTGAGCTCCCGTTGAGGACCAGCTTTTGTGATGAATTTGATGTGGAGTCACACTTTGGAAACTGAAATACACCTTTAACTTTTTCTTAGCTCCAGTTGGCAAATAAGTACCTTGCAAAGTAGCTCAGACAAGGGTTTTCTTGTAGCCAATACTGGGAATGAGAAGAAAAAATGTTGACGTGCTCTTCCAAAAACAGGTCCATGGGGAAAAGAGAATGGCAACTCAGATTTTCAGGTGACAGTAGGCTCTACCCTCACCCAGCACCAGTCCATGTGGTTTCCTCGGTAGCTTTGAAGTTGGATAGCAGCCCAAGGGAACTGGGCCTGTGAGCTCTGTGTTCTTGCCCAGATAGCAACGCCTAGAACCAATAAAGCAGACTTACCTGCGTGTGGTTCTTGAGTTTGATCTCCATAATGAATGTTTTCCCCAATTAAAAAATAACTTGTTTATTCATATTAAATGCTACCATGGTAATTTTGATTTAAAATGCACCTCCTTATAAAGCTTTCTGAAATGGTCTGAGTTTAAACTGCACATTGGTAGCCTCGGGGCAGGAATTTCTCATTTGCATTTCACTCTGGTCTGTTAAAAATGAGTTTCCATCAGAAGTTAATTTTGCTCTAGCAATCACTCGGGAATAATGCTGCAAAGATGCTCTGCGCACTGAAGAAATAAATTATTGAAAGGAGGTGAGCATGGTTATCAAAACTGAAGCAGAAGTTCTGTGGCTGATGTGCACTTCTCACTCAAATTATTTTGATACTGCCTTAAATTGCGTTCTGTCACAGTTGCTCTCCTGATTTGAGTATGGGGGATTGGGTCCCAACTGGGTCACCGGAAAGCTCCGGTCTCTGGTTGCCAAGTGCACCGTCATTAACCATGTGCACAAGTCATTTGTATTCTGTCAGAAATGCTAGTGCTCTGCATGTCCTTGCTGGAGTTTTTCTGATGTACTTGTGCCTTTTGCAGAAAGGCTGGCTTTCTTACAGGAAGCAACCTGCATGTTTAAAGCAAAGGCGACCAGTAAAATCTATCAGCTTAGAATTAAAATAGAAAAGTTAGCCCTAGCTGGTGTGACTCAGTGGATTGAGTGGTGGCCTGCCAACCGAAAGTTGGCCGATTGATTCCCAGCCAGGTCACATGCCTGGGTTGTGCCCAGTCCCCAGTGAGGGGCACACAAGAGGCAACCACACATTGACATTTCTCTCCCTCTCTTTCTCCTTCCTTTCTCTCTCTAAAAATAAATAAAATGTTTAAAAAAAAAATCAGGGACACTTCACATGAGTACCAGCCACTCAGTGCGTCTCCAGCCCTGCTCTTATAACAAGCCTTTTCATTATCAGTGACGCTGTAAACAAGTCATAGTAGGATAAGAGAACTTTACATTGAGAAAAGGGGAATCTTTTCAATTTTGGCTTTTCACTAAAATGTATGTATGACACTGTTGGGCATGCGACGTGTCCCAGGAATAAGTATGTGTGACACTGGAACATGATAGGTGTCCTAGGAATACCTGATGATTTCTACTGAGTTGGGTCAAGAACCTGCCCAACATCTAGCGGGCTAGTCTCACTGGCACACTCATCTTCAATGTAGTCCTGAAAGCTGGGGCTTGGAAGGCCTCTTTCAACTGGGAAGTTCTCATCTGTTATAAGGTCACTCTTAAATTTTAAAAGAAGTAAAATACAAGCCCAGCCTTAGAAGCTATAAAATATGCTTGATGGAAAGCCATAGACGGTCATAAAAATTTCTTGGTCTTTATTAATTAGTTTCAGCTACTTGGTACCAAGCTGCTGTCAAGTAGGAAAGAGAACTATTTAATTGCACTTCCTTGTTTTGCTGCTCATCATTGATTGATGGAGGATGGGGGTAATGGCAAAAAAATAATAGTATTAAATAAGAAGCAAGAACTGAGGGACTTCAAGTGTGCAACTGGGCCATTGATCCTGAGCAGTGGCTTTGTGTGCCTGTAAATGTGCACATAGGGTAGCCTTAAAATCATCACCTTCCCCAGAGGGACTTGATGCTGTTTCTTGGAAGACGAGAGGCCATGTGTTTACTACACAAATAAATAATGAGCCCAGGAAAAGCCCCTTTAAGAAGGCCCTTGAGCAGGTAGGTGACTGAAAGACAAGACAGTCACCTATGCAAGATTTGAGGGATTGACGATATTCCATTATTCCACCCAGCAGCCATTGCAACTGCACATGTGAAGCAATCAGGTGTGTGACCTACTACTCTCCATTGCCGTGTGCCAGTTCACATGAGAAATTCGAGAGCGCACTGATACACACAGTTCAGCACAGGTGGAACTGATCCCCATGGTCAAAAATTAAAGTAGGAACAAATACCAGATAGGTAGAAGTTATAACTACTCCCCTAAGGGAAATAAGAAGGACAAAATGACATTTTTCATTCCTTTGGAAAGACCTTAAACCAAGATCGCAGCTTCATCACAGTAATGGGAGAATTAAACACATGAAGGCCCACACAAATCAATACCGTTATTTCACAAAATGTCTACCTGCCTGGTCAATTATATTCTTATTAATCCTTCTCTTGGCTTGGTGACTGGTCAATTATATTAGGAGTATTTCCCTTCTTGTGCTCAGTCCTTATTCTGTGATTGGCTGAAGTCAATATGCCAGAAAGAACTTGCCGTTGACCAAAAACAATCCACAAACACACCAGGGAGGGAAGTAAAGAACCTTAACTGAACAAACCAAATTTATTTCTTCTAATGAAATTATGAACATCGTATTCAGTGTAAAGCATTTTATTAACTGTGTCTTCTATGTCCAGACCAACAGACCTCTTCCTCTAGGCATTTTAAAATTCATAATCTCTCTGGCATTTATCATAGGCTTACCACATCTTAAGTACTACACATCATACTCAATAGAGAAGTTTCTTCCATGATTTTTCTAGTAAGATCATAAGTATATTCAGTTGAAAAAATTACCTTTAAAACAAAAAAAAACATTCTGACTGGACATAGAGAAGAAACTTAAAGCTAAAACTGAGAACAATCAGAATAATATCATGTGTACAATTCTATAATATCCAATCCTACTGCAAAAAAAGATGCTACCGTCCAGTTGGACTGCCTAAGACTGGCAGAATTAAAGCTCCAGATTGGGAAGGAAATTTCATTTCTATGGAAGTGCCACTTACAGATTATATTGTAACCTAAGCTACTAAAGTTTAAAACTTCAGCTTTAAACTGCATGAGGATCCTAGTCTGTGTTGTCAAATGTTTTGACCCAAGTTTCATAGAGACTTTAAAAAGACCTTGTTCTTGTTATAGTAACAATTTATGCTACATTAAAAGGATTGGATCCCTATATGCACACATACACTACTAGTTTTTTTTAAGTATGTATGAGCTAACATGGTTTTTGGCATTGTATATGGGGAATTATGAGTATACATAGAAGGGCTTCTGGGTTCCCTGGCTGCTATAGCTCAATGGATTAAGCACCTGCCTGTGAACCAAAGAGTCACTGGTTTGATTCCCAGTCAGGGCACATGCCTGGGTTGTGGGCCAGGTCCTTGGTTGGAGGGGTGTGCAAGAGGCAACTCGATGTTTCTCTCCCTCTCTTTCTCCCTCCCTTCCCCTCTAAAATAAATAAATAAAATCTTTAAAAAGGAGGGGGGGCTTTTGCAATGTGGTGGTGCTTCAAAGCGCTGGCACTGGACAGGCTGAATGAGGAACATCTGGGGAACTTTTTTTTTAAAACTCCAAATTCTGAGTCTCACTCCTGGAAACTGAATATAGGTGTGGCCTGCCCATGAAGCTAACTTTTTAAAAAAGTTCCTCATGTAACTGCAGTCAAGTTTGAAACTATTTCCATAAAGCACTGTTGTTTTTTTAAAAGGGCATCGCCAGGTCGGGGGCAGTTGCCAAACTTTAAAACTATAGAGAAGTAGCCCTGGCTGGTGTGGCTCAGTGGATTGAGCACAGGCCTGTGGAGCAAAGGGTCACTGGTTCAAATCCCAGTCAGGGCACATGCCTGGGTTGCAGGCCAGGTCCCCAGAGGGGGACACATGTGAGGCAACCACACACTGATGCTTCTCTCCCTCTCTTCTCTTCTCTCTAAAAGTAAATAAATAAAATCTTTTAAAAAAACTATAGAGAAGTAAACAGACAAATATAACACCCATGTACCTATTACCTGGAACTGGCATATTTGCTTCAGGTATTATTTTAATTAAAAGAAATGAGGTATATCTCCCCTGGCTGGTGTGGCTCAGTGGATTGAGCACTGGCCTGCGAACCAAAGGGTTGCTGGTTTGATTCCCGATCAGGGCACATGCCTGGGCTGCGGGCCAGGGTCCCCAGTTGCAGGCACGTGAGAGGCAACCACACATTGATGTTTCTCTCCCTCTCTTTCTCCCTCCAACTCCCTCTGTCTAACAATAAATAAATAAAATCTTTTTTTAAAAAATCAGGTATTTTTCCCTGGCTAGTAGGGCTCAGTGGATTGAGCACCGGCCTGTGAGCCGAAGGGTCACAGGTTCATTTCTCGGTCAGGGCACATGCCTGGGTTGCAACCCAGGCCGGTCCCCGGTTGGGGGCGTGTGAGAGGTAACCAGTTGATGTATCTCTCACACATCGATGTTTCTCTCCCTGTCTCCCTCCCTCCCTTCCCATCTCTCTAAAAATAAATAAATAAAATTGTTAAAAAGATCATGTATTAAAGCCATGATCAGTGTGACTCAGCTGGTTGGGTGTCGTCTTGCAAAGCGAAGGGTGGCCGGTTCGATTTCTGGTCAGGGTACATGCCTGGGTTGTGGGGATTGATCCTTGGTTGGGGCACATACAAGAGGCAACAAATTGAGGTTTCTCTCTCTCTCTTTCTTCCTTCTTCACCCTCTCTCTAAAAAATAAAGTTAAAAAAGTCAGATATTACAATAAAGTCCCCATATTCCCTGTCCTCGGTCCCAGTCCCTTCTCTTGCTTCAGAAGCTACCACAGTGGTGATTCAGTGTGTGCCCTTCAGGCACAGTTGGTAATTGTGCCAGCCTTGCTGACAGATGGCCAATTCAGGATGCTGCAGCAAGCAGAGGCTGGGGATTTCACAGGGAAAACTGAGAGTCGAGTTTCTCCAGAGAAGGACTGGGAGGATCTTACTTAAAGAATTCCAAGAAAACAGAAAAAGATTTAGTAAATTCAGGAACATCAATAATGTACTGCCTGTGTGAGCAAAACCACCATAGCATAATATTTTCTAGACAAAGGTGTCAAGGTCCAAAGGAATTGATGATGTTCCTCCAAAAGTGGTAATGAGGTCCTGGTTTGATTGTTATTCTCCATGGATGTGGAATATAATGTTATGGCCTTCCATCATTTGTGGAACAAGATTTCTTTTTTTTAAGAAGATTTTATTTATTCATTTTTAGAGAGAGGGGAAGAGAAGGAGAGAAACATTAATATGTGGTTGCCTCTCACGCGCCCCATACTGGGGACGTGGCCCACAACCCAGGCATGTGCCCTGACTGGGAATTGAACTGGCGACCCTTTAGTTCACAGCCCACACTCAATCCACTCAGCTATACCAGCCAGAGCTGGAACAAGATTTGTAGCCATCCAATTGTTCTCACCTATGGTTCAAGTGCCATGCACAAGAAGAGGATGGTTTCTGTGTCTGTCCGATTTTCTTTTTAGAAAAGAAAAGTACTGAGCCTCAGCTTTGCAACTAGGGGACTTTGATTCTGCCCGAGACAATTCCTCTAGCTTTATGCCTGCAATCCCAGCAGCCCAACTTTGCAATGTTCCCTGAACAAAAAAATGACAAATGAAATAGCACGTTAAGCCATCTGTTCGAGTCGGTGCGTTTTGCCTCTGGTGTTTATAAACCTGCTTCAATAAAAAACAAAAACAAAGCCCAGAGTTTAGCACAAAGCACGGCTGGGTGAGCAGCCAAAAGCAATTTCCATCTCTGAAAGAAACACAACATAATTTATTTTATCCAAGATGTTTTGGTAACGTATGATTTGCTTTAGAGCAACCAATGTGGTGTGCTTAGTATTACTGAGGTACCTCTCCTTTCTTCTTCTTTTTTTTTTTTTAAGATTTTATTTATTTTGGAGAGAGGGGAAGGAAGGGAGAAAGGGAGAGAAACATCAATGTGTGGTTGCCTCTCATGCACCCCCTGCTGGGGACCTGGCCCACAACCCAGGCATGTGCCCTGACTGGGAATTGAACCGATGACCCTTTGGTTCGCAGCCCGTGTTCAATCCACTGAGCTACACCAGCCAGGTCCTTTAAAAAAAAAAAGATTTTATTTATTCAGTTTTACAGAGGGGGAAGGGAGGGAGAAGGACAGGGAGAGAAACAGTGATCGATTGAGTTGCCTCTCTCCTCTCGTTGTGGAACCGAACCCACAGCCCTGACTGGGAATCGAACCAGCGAACTTTCATTCTGCAGGACAATATCCAACCAATTGAGCCACACTGGTCAGGGCCTGAGGCACTTCTCCTTTTTAAGAAAAGCAAAGAAAATGTGGAGGCATCCCAACTTTGGAGTTGGGCTTTTATGTCTAAGTTTAGCTTTGTTGCTGAAGTTAGCAGTAAGGATCTTCTGAAACATTGGCTTAACGAGTTTGCCCAGGTCATTCTTGGTAATGCTTGGAGGATGATTTTCATGGATGGCGGTTAGCTTTATTTTTCTGTTTGCTTTGGAAAATTCCTATGGAATTTTTTTTTCTATTTATTTACTAAAGGATATCACAAGATAGCATTATATTTTGTCTTTTCTATAAAATATAGAACAGACTGAATTATTTAGTTCTCAGCAAGCAGTCAGACAGCTCTAATCCTCATAGCCCTATGAGGTAGGTGAAATACTCTGAATCTTATACATGAAAACATTTCAGCTCTAAGAGCTTAAACGACTCTGCTGAGGTTACTCAGCAGGGAGAGAGAAAAAGGAGAAATTGTTTTCTTTGTCGTAAAGTATTGGTCAAATAAATAAAGCAAACGGGAGGTAGCGTTTCAAATGCACTCCATGCCTGATGAACAGCACCGACCTCTGGGGCTCTGTCATTTGTGCAATCTGTCAGCTTTTAATAACGGAATCTTTCACTTGCAGCACCGGGGACAAAAATATATGGTGTTATTTCTTTGAAGAGATCCCTGGTATTTCACAGCTGTGTGGATACTATTTGTTAATCAAATCTACCCCCACAAGATAACGGCTACACACCCAGAGGAGAGAATATTGAGGATGTTTTTGTCCAGAAACAGGTTACACTATCCTTCAAAGAAAACAAAGGAAAAACTGAGCTTTAAATTTATACAATGCTATATGTCAAATGTATTTCAATTTAAAAAGCTGAGCTGCAAGGATTAAGATTATCATGAATAGATTATATTGATGAATAAAACCAAGTGTTGCATTTTAAAATATGTAACCCGTTTTTCTTCTGCTGTCTAAATTTACTACCAAAGCAGAAAATCTAATGAAACTGCATAAAACTGGAAATACAGAAAAGAAGGGCAACTTCTGCAGCTTTCATGGCTTCTAATAAATGTTGAGTTTTGTAATGCTGCAGATTCCAGAGACAGCTGCACTCTCAGGATTTTTTAAATCATTTTTTAACAATGAAACCCCATTTGAGAATTAAGGCCTGTCAGATAATTCTATTGTCTTGCTATGAAAAGGAACATTCTCACCCGAAACTGCAAGCAAGGAAATTAACTTTGAAGCATCTCCTAGATCGTGTGGTTTCTCCGAGGTTTCTGTACTTTATGTCTGTTCCTCCTCTGCTGTATTATTAAGTTCCCGTATCCACCATCTTGCTAACGCCCTTAGCCTCCCTCCCACCCTATTTGTAAGTCCCTCGCCCTAGGAGAGAGAACACAGCGGGACCTAAATTAGTTCACGCGCTTCTGCAGGGATTCAAACCCAGGCAGTTTGACTCCAGGGCCTCTCAGCATCACAGAACAAATTCTTTGTATCCTAGCTTTGGTCACTTAGGACCAGCATGAATCATTTAGTCAGTAGATGTTTCCACCACACAGTAATTTGAGTTATGCTCTGAATGTAAAAACCTGCCTGATAACAAAACAAGCACTTATTTTTATATACAGGGTCTGTCAGAAGTAACGCCTGCTGGAATGTGGTTGGTAGGTTAATAATATGGGTGTAATAATTTACAGTTTTAATTTGAACATTTCACCTAAAATGTCATATGGTGTGCTTGAGTGTGATATTGTTATGTTACAGAATGACATGTTTATGATTTTGTAATTAAAAAGGGCTACTATTTGTGCCAGACCCTGTCTGTATAGATATTAAAGCCTCCAAAAAGAGTGATTCCAGTAGGTTTGCTTTGAGCTCCCTTAAGGGCCTCTTAGTAGGACCTTGCTACCTGGGGACAGCAGCAGTTTTGAGCACTGACCTTTATAGCTACACCTTAGAAACCAGCTGAGTTCTGACTGAAATGTACAGTCTGCCATGTATTAACGACAAGCAAGATTCTTAATAAGATGGTTTCTTGTATTGCAGCAAAACAAGTCTAACTGATCGATCAAAGGAGGAGAAATGAAACCTACTGCTGGTAATAAATGACTTTATGCCCTTCTGTTTAGCTGTACCTTCAACCTGTCAGCAAATTTCTGGGTAAAAAATTAGAAAGCTGCTGTTACGTGACTAACTCTCAACTATGCCCATATTAACATTCTAGTAACTGGGAAGAGACACCGTTTGCTCATTGGCATAAATCTACTTGATTGCACAGGCATTCTACCCTGCAAGAAAATACATTTTCCCCCCGTGGGGCTCAAAGCTATTTTCATTTGGAATGCAAATGTATGCAGCTCATAAACATCATTTTTCCCCCTAAATCGGCTCTTGTGGGGGAAAATAAAGGCTGCTAACCACTAACAGAGATTTTTCAGAAGCTACAAGAGGTTCTGGTTTGGGCAGTAGTAGTTCTGATTAGCAAGTTAAGAACAAGTTCTGAGGAGCTAATGTATAGCATGGTGATTATAGTTAGTATATGGTATTGCATACTTGAAAGTTGTTGATAGTAAACCTTAAACAGTCTGTCACACCACACACACACACACACAGAGACACAAAAGTTAACTGTGTTAACTATGTGAGGTGATGGGTGTGTTAATTATCTTGATTTTGGTAATCATTCTACAATGTATATATACATATCAAATCATCACATTGTACACTTTATTTTCTTATTTTATTTATTTATTTTTAGAGAGAGGGGAAAGGAGGGAGAAAGCAAGGGAGAGAAACATCAATCTGTGATTGCCTCTCGCACGCCCCCTACTGGTGACCTGGCCCACAACCCAGCCATGTGCCCTGACTGGGAATCAAACTGGCAACACTTTGGTTCGCAGGCTGGTGCTCAATCCACTGATTCACACCAGTCAGGGAAGATTGTACACTTTAAATATATGCGATTATATTTGTCAATTACTCCTCAACAAAGTTAAAAATGGGAACAATAACTGAAGAAGGGAAAAACAAGATAACTAGGTGAGGAAGCCCCCATGAGCCCTAGAGAAGCCACCAGGAGAGGATTTCTAAACCCTGGGCTGGCTCCCAAACCTCATACTCTGAGACTTTGTCTAGTCAAAATGAGCTAGAATGAGAAAAATTGGGATGGAATAGTAAGATTTTCATAAAACTGAATTTGTTCCATTTAAAAAACTGGCCTAAGACATTAGGTACCTTTGGGTCTTTTGAAATTCAAACATCCATCCTTAAACTGTATGATTCCATCTATGTGAAATGTCCAAAATAGACAAATCCATAGAGTCAGAAAGTAAATTAGTGGTTGCCGGGGAATGGGAGTGGGACAATGGGGAGTGACTGCTAATGGGTACAGTTCCTTTTGGGGGTAATAGAAATGTTTTGGAACCAGATAATGTTGATGGTTGCATAACACTGTGCAGGTACTAAATGCTACAAAATTGTGCACTTTAAAATGGTTAAAATGGCCCTGGCTGGTGTGGCTCAGTGGACTGAGTGAGTGCCAGTGTGTGAGCTGAAAGGTCACCGGTTTATTCCTGCTTAGTTGAGGGTTTACAAGAGGCAATTGATTGATGTTTCTCTCACATACCTATTTTTTTCCTCCCTCTCTTTCTCCCTCCCTTCGCTTCTCTCCAAAAATAAATAAAAAAATTTTAAATAAAATAAAATGGTGCCCTGGCTGGTGTGGCTCCATGGTTGAGTACTAACCTGCAAACCAAAGGGTTCAACCTGGAATCAAACTGGCAACCTCTCACTTTGTGGAACAACGCTCAACCAACTAATGCCATGCCAGTCAGGGCAGCATCCTTGTCTTGTTCTTGATTTTAGAGGAAAAGCTTTTAGTTTTTCACCACTGAGTGTGGTATTGGCTGAGGGTCTGTCATAGGTGGCCTTTACTATGTTGAAGTACTTTCCTTCTATTCCTATTTCATTGGTTGTTTTCATCATAAATGAATGTTTTATTTTAGAGAGGGGAAGGGAGAGAGAAAGAGAGGGAGAGAAACATCAATGTGTGCTTGCCTTTCATGTGACTTAGACTGGGGACCTGGTCTGCAACCCAGGCATGTGCCCGGACTGGGAATCGAACCAGTGACCCTCTGCCTCACAGTCTGATGCTCAATCCACTGAGCTACACCAGCCAGGGCTGAATGTTGTATCTTATCAAATGCTTTTCTACATCTATTGATAAGATTATATAATCTTTATCCTTTGTTTTCTGAATGTGCTATATAGTACATTGACTGATTTGTGTGTATTGGACCATCCTTGTGTCCCTGGAATGAACCCCACTTGATCGTGGTGTATTATTTTTTTAATGCATTGTTGTATTCTGTTTGCTAGCATTTTGTTTAGGATTTTTGCATCTGTATTCATCAGAGATATTGGTCTGTAGTTTTGTTTTCTAATGTAATCCTTGCCAGGTTTTGGTATCAGGGTTATGTTGGCCTCATAAAATGTATTAGGAAGCATTGCCTTT
>VMDR010026740.1:0-13869 GCA_007922815.1 Macrotus californicus
ACAACCTTGTCTTTTTCCTGATCTTAAGGAAAACACTTCTAGATTTTGCCTGTTGAGTATAATGTTAGCTGTGGGTTTGTCATATATAGACTTTACTATGCTGATATGTTTCCTCTATTCCCACTTTGCTGGGAAGTTTTAATCATAAATGCTAGATTTTGTCAAATGCATTTTCTGCATCTATTGATATGACCATGGTTTTTAGCCTTCATTTTGTTTATGCAGTGTACCACTTTAATTGAATTGCAGACATTGAACCAACCAGGCTCCCGGGACTAAATTCCACTTGATCATGGTGTATGATCTACTGTACATTCATATTTGGCTGGTGGGAGGAGTTCAAACACAGGAATTATGGTGCCTGTCAGCTGAACAGGAGGACAGCTCAGCACAGGGACAGTGGCAGCCATCCTTTTAGCCCTGGCACTGAATCTACACCACTCAGTCTCTCCCTGTATGTCTCTGGTGCTCCCCTCCCACCTCTGAGCCACTGTCCCTCTTCCAGAGTCCAGGGTGAGTGTCTGCAAGGGGCACTTTGTATGCTGGCCCTTTAAGAGGACATCTGGGTTTCCAGCAGCCTTCCTCTCACCAGGACAGACAGAAAATCCCTGCTGGTTTTCATAGCCAGATGCTATGTGGGCTCCTCTTCCTGGCACTGGTGTTCCAGGCTGGGAGCCCAATATGGGGCTGAGACCCCCACTCCTCAGGGGACCTCTGCAGCTGAGATATCTCTCTGGATTTTCAACCTCTACGTGTGGGTGCGGGGCCAGCACACTTCAGGTCCCTGTTCCTCCTCCCAGTCTCCACGTGGCTTCTGTGTACCTTCAGTTAGAGGACTTCCGTTCAGCTTGTCTTCAGATGGTTACCCAGGAGGGTTGTACTGTAATTCAGTTGTAATTTTGGCAGGGGGAGGTACCTTCACTGGAGCCTCCATAAGTACTTTTTCACTGTGTTCTCTTTTAAGTCTGTTACCTGTGCTCCAAACCTGTCCTGCAGCAGAAGAGACTCCACTTTTCTCAGCTTTCATCTGACACATCTCTTCTTGAGACAATGACAGAACTGTGCTGACTCGGAATCAGAAGGGTCAAGGGTAAAATAACGTATCAGGGGAAAAAGTACAGATTGACATTTCAAAGGACATCAGTCCATCATTCCAACCAAAGAAAAGACCGAAAAATCACTCACCTCAAAATGCCCATGGCTCACAATATTTTACCAAGAGTCATATTCTTCACATAAAAAGAACAAGAGTGCAGCTGTGGAATTTCACCCGTCAGTCGTTGATGGGTTTGGTGGGAAGGCAGAAAAGGAGCCCCCTCTTCCCAACCCTGACTTCATGCTGTCAGGCAGCCCCACGCCCTCCTGACTTCCCCCACTTTGCCTCCTCCTACTTCGCCCCATGCCTGGGGTCCCACTTGTCCACATTTTCATGTCCCTGTACTTTCCCTCTGTGGGCAGCTAAGCCATGCTATTTTCTTTTAAAGGGAGGCCGTCTGCATGGTGGCAAAGATGACATCTCATGTGCGCAACTGATTCCCTAAAGAAATCCGTGCGGATTCCTGGTTACTTCCAAACCACCACTTGGTGGTACTGTTAGCTCAGCCCAACAGTTCTCCAAGTGCGGTTCCCAGACCAGCAGCATTAGCATCACCTCAGTTCTTAAAAAGCAAATTCCTGACCCTGATCTCAGTTACCGAATCAGCAATCTGTGTGTGTGGTTTTTTCTTGAGACACAATTCACACGCATCACTGTGTGAGTTCGAACGTGCAGCACAAGGGTCTGACTTACACCATGCAACCATGGCCGCAGGAGGCTGGTCAACACCCATCATCTCATACACGGCAGATGCAGTAGAAAGAGGGTCTCCCTTTCACGAGAACTCTTACCTGCATCTTCACTTCCTACACATCACGCAACAGTGTAACCTACAGTCCTTAGTCACACGTTACGTCCCTGCTACTTACTTATCTTAAAACTGGAAGTTTGTGCATTTGGCCATCTTCCTCCAATCGCCACCCGCCCCTACCTCCCGCCTGTGGAAACCACATTTTGGTCGTCTTCTGTGCTCGGTGTGGGTTTTTTTCATTTATTTTTACATGCCTCATGTAAGTGAGATCATACGGTATTTGTCTTTCTGTGTCTGACTCATTTCACTTAATGCTTTCAGGTCCACCCATGTTCTTGAAAATGGCAGGATGTCCTCAATAAGATATTTATATAAAAATTACCCCTTCTTTATTCACTCATCCATCCATGGACATCTAGGTTGTTTCCATGTCTTGGCTATTGTAAATAGTGCTGCTAAGAACGTGAGTGTGTAGGTATCTTTTTGAGTAACTGTTTGCATTTTCTTTTGATGTAATCCCAAAAGTGGAATCGCTGGATCATATGCTAGTTCTATTTTTAACTTTCTGAGGAACCTCTGCGCTGTTTTCCAAAGTGGCTTTGCCAGTGTACAGTCCCACCAACAGACCACAAAGATTTCCTTTTCTCCACACCCACGCCAACATCCTTTGTCTTCTGCCTTCTGACAACAGCCATTCTAACAGACATGAGGTGATACCCTACTGTGATTTTAATTCGCATTTCCCTAATCACTAGAGATGTTAAGCACTTTTGTGTGTACCTGTGGGCCACTCGTACATCTTTAGAAAAACATCTATTCAGGTCCTTTACACATGCACATTTTAAAACTGGATTATTTGGCTTCAAGGTCTTTGGTGGTTGTTTCCTTTTTTTGTCGCTATTGAGTTGTATGAGTTCTTTGTATATTTTGGATATTAACCCCTTATCTGATCTATGGTTTGCAAATACTCTTTCCATTGTATGCTGTCTTCACTTTGTTGGTTTCTTCGCTGTGCAGAAGCCTTTTATTTTTATGGAGTTCCACTTACTTTTTATTTTGTCACTCGTGCTTTGGGTATGCTTTCCAAAAATTCGTTACTAAGGTCCATGCTAAGGGCCTTTTTCCTATGTTTTCTTTTAGGAGTTTTATGGTTTTTGGTCTTACCTTTAAGTCATTAATTCATGTCAAGTTCATTTCTGTGAGGGTGTAAGACAGGGTCACCAGTCTGTGTTTAACAACAAGCCCTTCGAGTGATTCTAACGCACAACTAAGTAGGAGAGCCCCCGGCTCAATCGATGATTTACCGCAGTGCGGCTGGGAGCAGCTTCAGACCCAATGCGGCACCCCGAGACCTTGGACAGTCAGAATGCAGCCTGCCGTGAAGCCAACATCAAATTAAGAACGCACGCAGCATAGGCGAGGTTCTCCCTCTGTAGACCGCCCACTCCCCAGGGAAGGTCTGTCACATAAGGGCCTGCTAGGGTTATTCCCATTGCAACGCACCAGAGCTTCTTCAAGAGAACTTAAGCATTAAAACTGGAAAGGCTGTTTTCTCTTTTATCAAATGCACTAATTGGTCTAAAGCTCTTCAACCCCTCTGAGCTTAAATTCCATAATTACACATTATTAGGACATCAATAATTAACAATTAAAAATGATTTCTGAATTTTAAAAAACAATTTTAATCCACAATTCATCTTGAATATACTAAATTTAATAAACATTAAAATAAGGCTTTAAAATTCCATTATATATGTATCACAATGCTTCCATTCAATTGTCTATTCATGGGGCACTTGGGCTCCTTCCATATCTTGGCTAATGTAAATAGTGCTGTAGTGAGCATAGGGGTGCACATATTCTTTTGAATTAGTGTTTCAGGTTTCTTCAAATGTATACCCAGAAGTGGAATTGCTGGGACATAAGACAGCTCCATCTCTAACTTTTTGAAAACCCTGCATATTGTTGGAATATTACTCAGCCATAAAAAGAATGAAATCTTACCAAAAGAATGAAATCATCCATCAGCGTGGATGTAGAGGGTATTATGCTACGTGAAATAAGTCAGAGAGAGACAAATACCATATAACTTTACTTATATGTGGAATCTGAAGAAAAGAATTCATGAACAAACAAAATTGAAACAGACTCATAGATACAGAGAACAGACTAATGGTTGCCGGAGGGGAGGGGGCTGAGGGGCTGGGTGGAAAGGTGAAGGGATTAAGCACAAACTGGCAGTCACGGGGATTAAAGTGCAGCATAGGGAATATGCAGTAATGTTGTAATGACTATGCAAGGTGCCAGTGGGTACTGGAAATATCAGGGGACCACTCTGTAAAGTATGACTGTCTAACCCCTATGCTGTACCCCTGTACCAATATAAAATAATACTGAATGTAAACTGTAATTGAAAAATAAGATTTAAAGTTCTTTTTTAAAGAATAGGATTCTAAAAAAGCTTTTTAAAAAATAGTTTCTTAACATAACAATCTTTTTCCAGCCTAATTTTCAAAAGCCACCAAATAACTGTGCTCCACCTGCAAAGTAATGTGTCTTCTCTAAGCATATATCGGCCCGAGAACAAGAAATGTCACATTCAGATGGGCAGGGAAATGCTTCTCCCCTGCATACTAGCAACATTTGGAACTCGAAGTCTCTTTTATAACTAAGATTGTGGCGCCATCTTCAGTTCCCAAAGAGGAGCAACAACTTGACCAGAATACTTAGACTGGATTACGTAAGTAAAGGAATTGTTTAAAACAAACAACAAAAAAAAACAGTAAAGGACTAAGAATGAACATGGCGAGGAGTGGCCCAAACTACTGAACCAGAGCACCTTCTCCAAGCAGCTGCAACTCGACCTGTGACGGTCTCTCCAGTCCCCAGCTACAACTCCCACCCCAGACCCTGCTACTTAAAAAGTGTGGTCTGGGGACAGCAGTGTCAGCTTCCCAAGAACTAGTTAGTGATGGAAAATCTCAGGCCCCACCAAGACCTACTGAAGCACAGTCTGCATTTCCCAGCCGATGGGTGTGCTCACTGAGAAGTATGAGAAGCTCTGCTCTCTGGGCTTTCCCCAGTTTCACAAAAGCAGGGAAGGGACGTGGGGTGGAGGGGGAACACTACCACCTCACCAGTGCACAGAACTGCACAGCCTTGATGAGAAGATGCCATTCACTGAATTTAACTGTCAACAAGGCGATAACCCATGCCACAAGTAAATGCTAAACCATGATCGTTCTGCAAATACTACGCATCTCCCAAAGACAACACTTGGAACCACCTCTGCCTTAATCCACAGCTCTGTGAAGACCAAAAGCTTCACTGCCTCAGTTCCACGAACACATGTACCAGCTTCTACCTGCGCCTCCTTCAAGACGGTTCATAACGTCTCCTGGATGTGACGAGGCAACTTCCTCTTGCGGATTCCCCGTGTGCTCTTCCTGCCTCCTTAACTGCTCTCACACTCCTTCTAGACCCGTAATATCCTACAGGACAGTTTTTTATCTATCGTGGCCCCTTTCCTAGATCATAATTCCCTTGGCAAGAACAATGCGTATGCATTTGAATTCACTTATTCATTCATTTATTCTAACACTAAGCATGTACTGTGTGCCAGGCATTATGGATTTGATTAAAATACAACAGGAATAATCCCAGCTCTCTCTACAAGCTCATGTCTTTGTAGGGTAAAACAACAAACCAGCAATGATAACAGAAGTTCAATATTATGACAGAAAGTATAGGGTGTTTGGGGGAACTCATATGGGGCCACCTAGTTTGGACTTGGAAGGGCTGTCTAAAATCCCAGGTAAAAGACAGCAGGTTAATCGGGGGAAGGGCGAAGGGCAAAGGGCGAAGAGGAAGAGGGACAGGAGAAAGTGCAGGCGTGTTCAGGGAGCGAAAATGCTCGCATCACTGAAATCGCACATCAGGCACAGGATAATGCCCAGATGTGCATGTTTGACTTTAAAGTTTGGTGTCTCGAGTTGCCTCAAGCATCCAGACGTCAAAGCTGTTTCATAAAATGTCTTTGGCTACAGAGTTGGGCCAATTAACTTATCTTTTTAAGGAAAAGCAGTGTTTAAAGTATGGGTTATATCTATTTTTTATTTAGGGTGATTTCTAATTTTTAAAAACATGTTTAAAGAACCAGGATGATCAAATCACTGAGTTTCTCCTCTTCCATTCTAAGAACTAGCAAAAGAAGCTTTACCTAAGTCAACAGAAAGTTCTAAGTAATTAAACATCATGAGTCTGCTCTACATAATCACTGAAATGTGATGCTTTCACGAACATCCCAGAATCATGGCCCAATTATTATTTTGAGTTTTCTTAAATATATTATCCTCATTATTGCTAAAATATGCAACCTTATGTGAAAAAAAATACGTAAGTATAGGGACTTCAAAAACTCCTATGTGGCCCTGCCAGGCTCCCAGCACCGCACTCCGCTCTGCTCAGGTGGCCCACGCGCCTCCCGCACCCACCACAGCCATCACTCAGCAGCTGGTGGGAAGACGCACTTAGTGGCGAGCAGAGGCTCTGAGGAGTACGTGAAGGAACAAGGGACGGAAATGGCTCTATGGGAAATGGGTGCTGTAGACACACCAGACTGTATCATCACTTCTGACAGCAAAAACCTCACCATTGAACTGAGCACGTTGAAAGCAACACGGTTGTCATGCGACCTGGGAGGAAAGTCTGAGGAAACCACAGCTGATGGCAGAAAAACTGAGGCCACCTGCAATGCTGTAGACAGCGCCTTGGTTCTGCATCAGGACGGGCTGGGAAGAAAAGCAAGAGCAGGAGACAGGAAGGCGGAGAGATGGTGGTGGAATGTGTCGTGAACAATGTCGCCTGTACTCGGATGCATAAAAAAACAGAGTAAAAGTCATCCTTCTGGACAGGAGCTAGCTGTGAGGATAAACAAGCGCAGTTCAATGGGCCAACCTCTCCACACTTTCCCCCCATTACCATGTTCAGGTATCTTTGTCACAAATGTTCCACGCGCCACTATTTCCGAGTGTTGGTTAATTAGGACCAACCCTTTGGTTAGTAAATAAATGTTTATGCCCTGAATAAAAAAATCTATATGGACTTCCAGCTAAAGATGAAACATGTGTTTCTCCTCTTCTTCCCAAGTCCTCACTAAGATGATACTAAGTAAACTTAAAAGGTTTCAATTTATGTGGACAAGGGAAAAAGGAGAAAGGAAATGGACTAGAGTTCAGTAAATAATGGACAAAGAAATAGAAAATGTTTGTACATGGAAAAGGGAGCCATATTGTATGTGCAGAGGAGGAAAGAAGAGGAAGAAAATTAATTTGCTTTCTTAGGGATCAAGAACTGTCAGATATGTTAGAGGAGATATTTGAGGGGGACGGAGAAAGTCGTTGTTGTGCAGAGGAACAAGAATCGGGATACTGAACTTTTCAACAGCAAACTGGACATAAGGAAACAAATAGAAGAGGAAAAAGACTGTAAAAATTTTTTAAGGAAAATGATCTTCAGCTTAAATTCAGCATTCCAGCTGAACTTCCCACCAAGTATAACAGAATACGGGTATTTTCAGAAATACGAGACTTCTGAGAACTTTCCTGCCACACACCCTTTCCCAGGAAGCTACCAGAGGACACGTTCCATTAACCGAACGAGGGAACCTGAGCAGAGGAAGACCGGGGATCCAACCCAAGAGAGCACCATGTCAGGCTGACAGCTCAGTGGGCCTCAGAGCCAGGGTGGAGCAGGAGGACAGGAGAGCCCGGGAAGATCATCTCTGGAAAGAAAAAGAACATTGATATGATGGTACAACTGAAAGTAATTAAGGATTATTATGTTATGAGAATTAGGGCACAGAGAGCAAGGTTTTTAAAAAAGGAAGACAAGCAAAGACTAAAGGGAAAAGACAGGAAGAAAGGAACACACTTCTCTACCTGGCTGTGCAGTAAGCAATGTCATACAATAGTCTCTCCTGAGGCACAGGGGGACGCCTGGAACCATGGAGAGCACCGGACCCTGTACAGGGTGCGCCATGCCTTTTCCCACACGTAAAGGAAGCTCCTGACAGCTTCTCTTTGTCATGTCCGAACTGCCACCATCACTACTCTTGTGCTGTGAAGCGATTATTAAGTGAAATAAGGGTTACATGAACACGAGCACTGTGGCACCTCCCCCATCAATCTGATGGCTGAGAAGGCTACGCAGTGACTGACGGCTGGGCGGAGTTTAGAGTGTGAAGATGCTGGACAAAGGGGGACGATTCAGTCCTGGGTGGGATGAAGCACCCCTGGGTGGGGTGCAAAACTTCATCACACTACTCAGAACAAACACAACTCAAAACTTATGAATTGTTTATTTCTGGAATGTTCCATTTAATATTTTCGGACTACAGTTGACAGCAGTAACTGAAACTGCAGAAAGCAAAACAGGAGATAAGGGGAGATTACTGTACATTCATCAAAAAGCAAATACTGACTGTTAATTTTAAATGATTTAACTAGAACTTCCGCTGCATTCTGCTGGTTACAGAAGATCCTACCCTACAAATGGCCCAGAGGCAGCCCCTCCGTATTAGCCTACAGCAGCCCCACGCTGTTCACTGCTCCACAGTAGGCTAGGACCAGCAGCCCAAAGCCTGCACTGCCAACCCCAAGTCCTCACACACCCAACTGCTTGATGGTCCCAAAAACCGTATTTTTAGCCAATTAGAGCCTACCTGCTTTACAAACCTCACAAAGTCGGATGGAACATCTGCTAACCACAGACAAGACAACCCCGGAACCATAAAGACCCTAAACCACTGCCCTTTGGAGCAATCGCTGCTGTGCGCCATCACCTAGACGCTCGAGCCCCTCAGATTTTCCCCTTCCCCCTGCGGGTCCCCTTGTCCTATTCCCCTAACGGGTAGCATTCCATGCCACCATCTCTGGAACTAGTTTTCCCTTAGTTCTGCCCGTTTTTACGTGTTCTGAGCCGATGCTGCTGGGAGGGATGTCCCCTCTCATGCAACCCTGTCGGAATGCCACCCAAATAAAGTCCCAGGGGAGGAAATGTCGGTGCCGAACTCTAAAGACCATGGGGGGGCTATATATTGTGGGGCCGTCCTTGGCAGACACTCGGTCACAAAGATCAACATACAAAATTTAACTGCATTTCTATTCAGTAGCAACAATGAGAAAATAGCATGTTAAATAGATAATTACTAGAATCAACAAACATGAAACACCTAGCAGTAAAGCTAACGAAAGATGAGACCTCTACGCAGAAACTGCCAGGCATTACAGATGGGAAGTGAATGAGTCTTAGCTACAGGGAAGCCCCGGCGTGGTCAGGGGCTGGAGGGCTCTGCAGCGGCAGGGTGCACGTCGGTGACGTCAGGCTGCTGACTGTGTGGAAGTATTTACGTGGGCTTTTGCTTTTTGTGTGCTGTTGGATCCATCTTTTTGATCACTGTTTTAAAGTCCACCTTGTCTGACAGTAGAACATTTATCTAATAAAGGCTTTATTTCCAAAATATATAAAAATGTCTATGATATCATGGGCCAATTTATAAAAGGGGGCCCAAAGATATAAGTGAAAAAGAGGAGATACAAATGACCAATAAATATGAAATGAGTTCAAGTTCAATATTAATCAGGGAAAAGCAAAATTAAACCAAATGGTTTACTGTTGATGACTAAAAATGCATAACTAAAAATAAAATTAAAAAAAAACACAATGCCAAGTATTGTGTTTCCCAAGGCCTGGGAAAACAGATGCTTGCACATTTATGAAAGGAGTGTAAAATGGTACCACTTTGGAGAACAATTTGGTGGCCCATAACAAAGCTGAACTCGTTCCATTCCCAAAATGCACACGTGTGTGCACTGAAAGACATGAATAAGAATGTTTATATGGACTATTTGCAACAGCTCTGAACAGAAAACCCAATGCCCATCATTGGTAAGATAAGTATGGCCTGCTCCTATAATTACATATGACACAGCAATAAAAGTGAAGGAAGTACTGCCACATCTACCACGATCAATCTCAATAAACTGAGGAAAAGCAGCCATACACAAAGGGTGTCTAATACATATAAAGCTCAAAAGTAGGTGAGTTAATTTGTGACAGGATGGCTTTTAGGGGCTAGTAATTGGAAGATGACATAAAGGAGGCCTTTGAGGTGTGACAGTGTTTGATTTCTTGGCTTGGGGGGTGGTAATGAGCATGCACAGTTTATAAAAACGTATTGAGCTAAGTGAAATAAGCCAGTCAGAGAAAGACAAATACCAGATGATCTCACCTGTAAGTGGAATCTAATGAACAAACTAATGAGCAACACAGAACCAGACACATGGAGTCATGGACCAGACTGGCAGCTGTAAGAGGAGGAAGAGGTACTGGTTGAGAGAAGGGGAAGGGATCAAAGAACATGTATGAAGGACCCATAGACAAGGACAACAGTGTGGGGACTGAGTATTGAAGTAGGGGGGGCTGGATGGGTAGAGGGGGGCGAAGAGGGAAAAATTGGGACAACTATAACAGCATAAACAATAGAACATTTTAAAAATGTATTGAGTTTAAGGTTTATGGACTTTCCTGCATATGTGCAATAAAGTGTTTGCAAATTTTTAAAAATGATATAACTATATGTGGGTGATGAGGCAGGAATGTGGGCAGTAGAAATGTCTAATCTGATAAACCAAGAAATAGCTATACAGCATATTGTTTAAAAATAAAAAAATAATTACCACAAAATATTTAAAAGTTAGAAATGGTTGCCCCTAGGGGGTGGGGAGGGGCCTGTTATTCAGCAATTTGGGACACTAGATTTTTTTTTTTAATCCTCATCTGAGAATATATTGATTGATTTTAGAGCGAGGGAGAAACATCGAATGGTTGCTTCTCATACATGCCCCAACCAGGGACCACACCTGCAACCTAGGTATGTGCCCTGACTGGGAACTGAACCCACAACCCTTTGGTGTGTGGGATGATAGTCCAACCACTGAGCAACCAGCCAGGGCACTACTAGATATTTGTTAAGCAGCATGCATAAGATATGTATATGTCAAAATATTTCAATTCTTCACAAAAGAAAAATTACTGATGTGGATAGAAATGTAAACAGTTTCCTACAATTAAGAATGCTAAAGTCTGTCTGATGGAAGAAAAGTCACTCTTACTTTTAGGAAAATTATAAACATCAAGTTTTAAAAGTTAAAAAATTGTAAAAGGAAATGATAGATGCCGTAATATCACCAGTTGTAGGCCAAATGCTCATCATTAAGAAAGGGAGAAAGAGGTGAAGGAGGGCAGAATATGCCAGCCCCAAACATGCCACTGTGGCACAGGGACTACTTGGAACTCAAGGCACTTTAAAAGCAGCAGCAGATGAAAGAACAGCACCCTGACTCTCCCTCTTCCACTGAACACAGGAGATCAACCCCTAAGGAAGACTTCCTCTCTGTACCAGAAGGAAAGCATCATTCTTCAGGGCAAGGGCAGGGTGCCGCATCTTAGGGAATTCTACACAAAGCTTATGAAAAGAATTCTTACCTTCCTTTAGCCTCCTCACGTAGTTTACTTTTCCACAATTACCCCTCTTTGTTCAATCTAGGATGAAAAGTCTTTAGGTTCTGCCACTTCTTTGAGTCTTCATTTCCTTCTGAAGGCTCCTGTGTCACATAAAGCTGCATACTTGTATGATTTTCTTCTGTTAACCTGTCTCATGTCAACTTACCTCTCAGGCCCAGCCAAAAGCTTTAAGAGGGCAGAAGTAAAACTCTGTCTCCCCTGCAGAGGCAGCCCCGAGGCACCTTTTACTCTGTTAACGCACGGCAGACGACCTCAGTTGTCTGCGACCACGTCTTCGCGTCATGCAAAGAGCAGAAGCTTGGTACGCAACACGGTATGACACACCCGGGACACGGTGTGTTGCTCATGGGTGGACATTCTTATTCTTTAGTTTATTCTTTAGACTAAACTTCCATTTCCCAGGGCAACCGACAAAACGTGCTAATAGGAGTTATGTGGAAAAGGACGCTCCATGGTCAGTAATGTTTTGGAAACACGGGATTTCTTGATTGCGGGCCTTCTTAGAAACATCAGTCTGTTACTGTGCACTGTGACTCTCCAGGAGCGTCCTTCCTCTGTGACTCAAGTGGTGAGGTACTTTAATATTTAAATTTAAATAGAAAGAAAAAAATGTAATGGAAAGAATCTATTATAGAAGGAATTGAGAGGCAGCTCTTGGTAGGTTTAGGGTCATCCAGAAATCTGAAAATCTCAAACTTCCCCCATCCCTTAAAATCTTTCCCAGGACTACTAATATAATTTTTAGTCTCCTGGCTATTTGGTAGCATTTACAAGTACACTAAAGATTTTAACTGGCTTTTCTAAATGAGAAATTTTTTCATTAAAAATACATTTGACATACTTTTCAAAAAGGAAACACTGGGTGCAAAAAAGGATTTCTGAATGTTGACTTATTTTTGTTTTTCAAGTCAAGACTGTATGACTATGTTATGAACTACCCATTTAGATATCAGAACAAAAAGAACAAGCGAAGAATGTATAGGATATCTGATTTTTTTTAATCTGAACAGAGATTAAGTATACAAGTTTGTTAAAGAGAGTGGTAAAAATTGAATGTTACATATTATGGAATCAGTACATCAAATTTTACTTAGGTAGCTGATAATTCTTATAACTAATTCTGCAAAAAACAAAACCAGTTATGCAGAAACCAGAGTAAAAAATGCCCCTTTCTAAGCCCCAGAGTGATCAAACTGATTTCATATCTAGCTTATTGATAATATTCAGTTTTAGTTCTCCCTGTGCAAATAATACATGTGGTCATCAAGGGTGGTTTGGTGAGGTGAACTTGATTTCTCTTAGGATAGTTCAACATAATAACCCAAATGTTAAAAAGCTGTTGAAGATTGACACAGATAAACCAGTGCCTAGGGAACACAATTCATCCATGTGCACAACAGGGCTGCACCCGGTTTTAAACACGAAATCACAAAGACAGCGACAGCACTGCACACTCGGTGCACTGCGTCACGTAGTGCATTCGTACGGCTCACGTGGAGTTAAAGACCGCGTGCCCGCCACACTTCTAACGCATGGGCTTTAATGTACACAGATCCATCCAATTCTTTAAAAAAAATTTAAACATCTCATAAGACCTGGAATTTGACATGTAAGGACAGTGTGTCTTAATATCCCAAACATTGGGAAGATCAGGTGTGAAACACAGTGACGACCTCTTGTAAACAAGACTGCGTAGGCTTGTGTTAAATGACCACAGAGAGCTCTCAGAACAACTCAATACTTCAGACTGAGACCGGCACATTTATTATTTGGCCAAAGAAAATTCAAATGGCTTTCCTGGAGTTAAATGCACCCCAAGACATACACAAGGAATGAGAGTAACTGCGGCAGCGACAGGAATCCGCCACTATGTAATACATGCCAGTCTGCACTGATGCTGTACATTTTGTTAACACACTATGATTCGTTTGCTTCCCACCATCATGGGGCACAAGGAAATGAAACTCAAGACTATTTTGTTAGGACAGGACAAGTGATGACCCCAGCTTTAAATAGGGTTCTTCATTGAAGGAAAAGATAGAGCCATAAAAGTCAAATTAGCTGACTTCAAATGGTTTACATCCCAGGATGAATCAGGTTACACTGATTGAAGCCCAATTTAATTCAGGCAGTTTTTCAACCACAAGAATAAGGTCATTCTTAGTACATATTAATAATTAAACCAACATATACACAATTAGCAATATCCTATATAATATTAAATGTTTTAACAACTTGTTCGCGATTATTTTATATTTAGTTAATTTGTTGCTTTGTTTAAAAACAAAGCTCAACTTTATTTCACAATGTACTTTGTACTTCTAAGAGTTCTCCGCAGCAGGCACAGCTCTCCGATTCTAAGAGCCAAACTCTACCGTGTCTTCCGTTATCTGCTTAAACTCATGACCGCCTCGGCCGTCCATGTGCAGGTAGTACT
>VMDR010026741.1:0-13874 GCA_007922815.1 Macrotus californicus
AGATAGGCCTGTGTTGCTATGAACTTCTCTCTCAGAACTGCCTTCACTGTGTCCCATAGGCTTTGGGCTATTGTATGTTGTCTAGCAGACATTAGATTCCCAGAATCTAGCACAATATCTGTACAGGGAACTCTAAATATAGGTTACGTAAATGAATGAATTAATGATTGAGTAAACAAACAAGTACATAAATAATCTATGAAGCTTTTAAGAACTGTTTTTTTTCCAAATTTCTTTTGTAACTTATTTTTGTGCATTGTTTGCAAGAAATCTTTAACTGGATCTGCCCACCTTAAGTTGGTAGAGTACCACCTTAAGTTGGTGGAGTGAATGTTGCATTATCTGCAGCAGAAGTGAAATATCTTTTACACATTAATCAATATTTCACCCTCCACTTGTTCTTATAATCATATTACTACCATGTGGACATATTTTCCGTTCTTTTACCTGAAAATACTTTTAGATAGGTGGTCATTGTAACCACATGTGTATCTTTTCTAGCACAGTGTGATTTTCTTTTTTATCTTGCTGGAGGACAAAGAGAGGACAAAGAGAGGGAGGTTAAAGGTTAGGCAAGACCCAAATCAAAGCCCTGGGGCAGATGCCAGAGAGGCAGGATCTCAGAGAGGAGTCTATAGACTGTAGGTGAAACTTGTGAAGTGGTGTGAGGACCCAGAGTACATGTGTAAATGAAAAATGATTTTTCTCCTAGTCACAATGTTTCTGACACCAAATGTTTGGGTTTTTCACACCAGGCAGTCCAGTTCTCTATGGACACCAACTGAGTATCCTATAATTTAATTCAATTCTGACAGTACCTGGAGTTACTACAATCTGCACAGGTTAAAAAAAGCTCAGTCCCACAAGACTGATCCCCACTTCAGATCCAATTGCAAGTCTAGACCTCCTATATTTCTGACTGATCAGCTGTATATTTGGGAGTTCTCATGCCCCACTTTTCAGGTTTTATCATTTGTTAGAATGGCTCACAGAACTTAGGAAAGCCCTTTACTTACTTCTGTTACTGGTGTATGATAAAAGATACAGTTCAGGAATAGCCCAATGAAAAGATGTACAGGGCAAGGTATAGGGAAGGGGAGCAAGGCTTCCATGCTCTCTTTGGTGTGGGGTATGTCAGCTGCAGCTCAGTACCTCGTTATGTTCAGCAACCCACAAGCTCTCACAACCCCATCAATTAGGTGTTTTTATGAAGGTTTCATTAGGTAAGCATTATTGATCAAATCATTGGTCATTGGTGACTGAACTCAATCTCCAGCCCCCCTCCATCCCCAGAGGTCATGAATGGGGCTGAAGTTTCCAACCCTCTAATCACGTGGTTCCTCTGGTAACACCCACATACTTTAATAGTCACCTCATTAGCATAAACTCTGGTGTGGTTGAAATAGGCTTATTATGAATACCAAGAGATGCTCTTCTCACTTCTGTCACTCAAGAAACTCCAAGGATTTAAGAAGCACTGTGCCAGAAACCAGGGATAAAGACCAAATATGTATTTCTTATGTCACAATATGGCAATGTGGTGTTGGAAAGATGTGCAAAGGAACACAGGGAGAAGGGAGGGAAAGCTTTGACCTGTGAGGATTCTGTCAGGCATGGCCAATCTTGTGGTCATGATGTTGAAGGACAGCCAGGCATGGGTTGTAGGCCTGTCTTTCATCCACCCAGGCCACAGGTAAACTATGTTTTTGTCTCCAGTTTGTCACCTTAGTATGTACTATAGAACACCTTGTCTACACTTACTAAAGTTTGGTTTTAGGAGAGTGACCAAAAGAAGGCAGGGCAGGGAAGGGAGATGAAGAGCATGCAAATAGGAGAAGACTGTGATCTTTTAAGTAGGGACATTTTTACCTGGGACTCATATTTTAAGTCCTGGTCTGTTTCCCTGAGCTTCCAACCAGCTGTCTGCATTGAAGTGCTTTGACGCATTATTGTACTGTATACCGGGTTGCTCATTTAATCAGCCGTGGTGCTGCTCTTCACATAGAGCACGACACACTTGACAGATTTATCACAAGACTGTGGGCTTTCTTTTCTGCAGCACTGTGGAACCCTTTCCCATTAGCGATAGCAGGAATGATGTTTATGCATGAAGAGAGGCTATTCGATTGGGCAATTGTAGCTTCCACTGCCAGCGTAAGCACAGCTCCCACTTATCAAGTGGGGCTAATAGGGGATCTTCATATGCACTGCAGAATCAATTCTCTGTACATGGCCTCTGCTTCAAAAATAATTGCTGCTCACTGGTGGTAAAGATCTCAGCAATGTCAGGGCCCTAATGGCGAGATTAATGTTCTACTGCTCCTGGGCAGGGCTAGTTCTCTTAAAAAAAAAAAAAATCCTGAGAGCTTGATGAGATGTTTTCCAGGTGAAATGTGGAGCTGTGCTGATTTGCTATGTTATTTGGGTGAAACTTTTCTCTGTAGATAATTTTCTAATTTTCTCTCTAAAGACTAATTAGCTGAAGCAACCAATGAATGGCTTGGGGTCCATTCCCAGGTTCTGCAACTTAAATGTACATGTAACTGTGGACAAGCTCTTTTTTCTTTCTGAACCTTGATGTCTTCAGCTTTAAAATTAAGGAGCTGCATGAGATGGCCTCTAAACATTTTGCTCATATATTCTACAGGTATCATGTTATAATGAAAATGTATTAGGTTTTTGTCTCTTTTTTTCCCTCTACTAGATTGTGATCACATCTCTGATGTTATCTGAAGAGCCTAGCCCAGTTTTTGGTACATATAATATGGACTCAATAGATATTTTGTTTATTTAAAATAAAATTTTATGATTCTATAATTATAAATCATTTGTGTACTCATTAAACAACAATGTAGTTTCCTGGATGATACATTTACTATTCTATTTATATCAGCAAATTTAGAAAAAAATTTAATGCAGTTGAACTTAGTGCAGTAGTAGCATTGATATTGTTACCTTATCATACTATAAATATTAAATTAAAAAAGACTTACTAAGCACTTACTATTGACAAGAATAGTCAGAATTCATACATGAACTTGATTAGTAGGTGGGTAGTGGTTATCTTGATCGGTGAAGGATTGGTATGAGCGGTTAATAGGCAGAGTAAAAACATAAAATCATTGTAGATGAGAAGAAAATAAATAAATAAATAGTACAGATTGTCTGTAGAATAACAAAGTGATGTATTGATGGCAAACAAAGTTGCAGTTGAAGAATTGAAGGAAAGATTAAGTGTGGTGCCCAAGGGATGAGGGTCTTGGTTGAGACGGAGGTATGTATAGTTTAGGCCTATTGCAGTAACAACAAGGTAGCCACAGAAATTAATGGTCCTTTTAGAAAAGCAGAATGTCACCGTGAAAGCTGGCTTAGAGAAAACATACTTTTAAATGTTTACCTGATTGAAAAAACAGATGGAATCTGATACCTTTCTTTTTAACAGGAAGCTCAACTTTCATCCACCATGAAATAACTGCATTTGCATTGTTGCTCCAACTTTTGTTAATGAGTAGTATATTCTGAAAAAAGTATATTTATTATGCCACTACTTCATCATCTGAATGATTCATCTTTCTCTATTTTTTCAAGTGTTTGGTTTTTGTGATGGTTAATTTTGTGTCAATTTGACTAGGCTGTGATATGCAAATGTTTGGTCAAACATCAGTCTGGATGTTACTGTGAAGTTGGTTTTTAGATATTATCAACACTTAAATAGTAGACTTTGAGTAAAGCAGATTGCCTTCATCCAATTAGTTGAAGACCTTAACAGAAAAGACTGAGGTCTTTGAGGAAGAAGCAATTCAGTCTGGAGACTGCCTTTGGGCTCTAGCTACAGCATCAGCTCTTCCCTGTCTCCAAACTGCCGACTTGTTCTGTAGCTCTTGAACTTGTCATCCCCCCAAATAAATCTAGATAGATAAACACACACACACACACACACACACACACACACACCCCCTATTGATTCTGTTTCTCCAGAGAAGCCTGACTAATTCAATTGTGTTTTCTAGGTAAGCTCTGATGCAATTCTTTAAAATCCAATTGATGAGCTCAGAAGTCTCTGTGCCAAGTTTTCAGCCTTGATCCCAATCCCTCTGCAATTCCTGCCCTCAGCCATGATGGAAGAGAGTGTATATTTCCTCTACACTGTTTCTCTTTTTCACTTCTGAGGGTGAAATTATACTGGATCCTTAATATAATACCCATTGGAGATACACTGTTAGGAAAGATGCTCACCCCACTTCAGCAGTGCTAGAAGACATTCCTGGCAATTTAGTGCATATGAAACGCCAAAATATAACTGCTCTTCAACAAGTTATCATTGCCTCCTCATTCTCTTTCTTCTCTTTGGTATTTTTTGGGGAAAAAATATTTTGACCTTTTCCCACTCTTCTTTGTTGCCTTCTTCCTCTTACCTCGCTCTAGGACTCACCGCTTCCAGAGATGTAAAAGTAACATGGATCCTGTTTCCAAATGTTTTGTTTGTTTTCTTTATTCAATATAAAGCTTAATTTAACTGAAATAAGAGTACAGACACGTTTGAAGAGTCTGCTTCGGAGTAATCTTCTGTCTTTTGAAAGTAGTGAAAACAGATAGTAAGCATGCTAAAATAAGAGCTGTTCCACGGTTTATGCCAGCATTTGTAAGCGCTGGCCAGCGAGTTCTTCTCCACATAGAAGAACTATTTTGGTTACAGACTTTCTGCTCTGTTTTTGAACGTATAAACTCATTTCCTTGGATTTTGCTTGAAGCCATGTGCTTGATTACAGATCAAGAGGTACTGCTGGGGAGTAGTATATACTTTGGGATTGTTGCTAGTCATTTAATTAGGTTCTGTTTTCTTCCCTACATATTTGCAATGTTGAAGTTAACATATATTCACTGCAAAAACAAAACAAAACAAACCTGAAAATTTAAACAATTTCAGCCATAGTTTAATGACATATACAATAATGACTGTTAATGTTACAGTAATTTTCTTGTGTTCTTCATATGTGTGCATGTGTGTGTGGACATATGCATGAGAAAGCGAGAGGTTGAAAGAGAGCAAAGCTCTAAATTGCTCTTGAGAAAACAGTAATCTCACATTTCTTAATACCTGATACAATCAAATTTCATCTGACATTGTTCTTACTCATTAGGGCTGAAGTCCAATCTTAGTTATTTTCAGCATCTTCTTTTCTTAGGCTTGAACAGAATGGCAGCATTTCTACAACCCAGGAAACGAGGAAGGGCCCCTGATCTCCAGTTTATTTAGAGACTGTGTCTCCCAATGTCCCTTGTCCTGTTCCCCGTGGGGGCCTGCCCTGGCTTCCGGAGACATGGAGATTAATATTCTGTTTTTAGTGGCCCTTCCACTCACTCCACTTGGGGGTCCTGCCACCTGCAGCTTATTCTCCAAGCACACTTAAAGTTGCCATCTAGACTGTATCCCTGAAGGTATTTATAACCTTCACATTCTGTTCTCATGATCCTGAGGAACTGCTTTAGTCTTCTAACTGCTGCTTGTCCATCCTCAAATCAGGCCACACTATCCTTTAACCCTCAGAAATACCCAGCTTTTCATTCCTTCCCATTCATTTGTATCACAACATAAAAGGCTCATCTGAACAACTCCATGTTTACGATAACCAGGTCCCAGGCCCTAGGACCCAGCAAACAGCATTTAAGTTTCCAGGAGTAAGAAGTCTCCAGACTTGACATTTAGTCTCTGAACATCCATTCCCCATGGATGTATGGGAAGCTTCTTTTACATTTAGCAAAAGATAATAGATTTCAGCTTTTGTACACCATTGCACTAAATGCCAACACATTAACTCATTTACATAGGAGCAAAACATTATTGGAATGGCATTATAACTACAACCTTGTATTTCTCTCTCTTTCAGCTAACATTATGACTATTTTCTCTTACAACCTTTTTTTTTTTCAACTTGCATTGATTAGAATAAATGGGTAGATGTTCAGGGTGTTAGTTGGTATATGAGATATGTCCAGAAAAAGACAAGCCATTGTTAATATAATGGGAACAGTTTTCAAGACATCAGTATAAATTGGCAGCCAAGGAGAGTGGACTTGAATGTGCATATGTGAACAATGACCACTTCACCATACTAGTCAGTGGGGGCAGTAGACGATGTTGAGTGAGCATGTGTACTGTGTGCCCATGCATTCAAAGTGACTGAGCAAGTAGAGCAATAAATCTGCATCAGACTTTGCGCTAAGCTTGAACATTTCTCCATGGAAACTATTTGGGTGATTTGGAAGGCCACAGCTCTGGGCATGTGGTGATTGGCAGCTTCATCATGACAACGTACCTGCTCGTGCATCACATCTCATGCAGAGGTTTTTGGTGAAACATCAAAACACCCAGGTGACTCAGCTGCCCTACAGCCCAGATTTGACTCCCTGTGACTTCTGGTTTTTCCCCAAACAAAATCACCTTTGAAGGGGAAGAGATTTCAAACCATCAGTGAGATTCAGGAAAATAGGTTGGGGGAGCTGATGGTGATTGGGAGAACTGCGTGAGGTCCCAAGGTGCCTATTTTGAAAGGGATTGAGGCATTATTGTCTTATATACAATGTTTCTTGTATTTTCTTCAATAAATGTCTCTATTTTTCCATATTACATGGCTGGATACCTTCTGAATACACCTCGTACATCCAATAAACTTGTGCTCTTCACCTAGGTTATATCAAATGCTTCATAAAAAATTACTGTAAACCCTTTTTGTAGAGTATCCAGCCCTAGTAGACAATAGGAGAAATATCAAGTTTTTGGTTTCTGAACTCTGCAGGAAGAGTTCAGACCATTTGCCCGGGTGTTGTGTCTGATTAGCCTAATTATTCACAAATGGAAGTTGAAACAAAGTAGTCTCCATTCCTCTTCTTCTTTTACTCTTCCCATTCTGTGGTGGCTAAAGATACTCTACATTCTTGACTGCTCCCCTTGAGAGTGAAACTTGTTTTCTCTACCCTTGAATGTCACTGGTGCTGTGACCATTTGACCAGTAGAATGGGGCCTAAATTACAGCGTGGCAATTCTGAGCTAGCTTTTCTGAGGACTGAGAGCTTCCATTTTTTTTCTTTCTTGGGATGCTTGCTCTTGGATACTGTTGCTTAGAACCTGCTCCCATGCTGTGAGATGCTCAAGCCACTGAGGGAGGTGTTGTGCAGGCACTTCCACTGGATGTTCATCTGAGCTCCCGGCCAACAGCTAGCATCAACCGCCAGCCATGGGAGCTATCTTAGTGCTCTCTGATCAACTGTCCTCAAATAACTACGGCTTAGTCAATATCGGAACTTCCTAGTCAATGTACAGAATCTCAAATAATAACAAACATCTGTTAGTATAAGTCAATAGCTTTTGAAGTGGTTTGTTATAAAGCAATGAAATAAGGAAAATGAACTATTTTGGTCTCTATTACTATAAGACCATGAATATAGTTAATTATCTTTAACTTCACACCAGGTCTATTATCGGTTTTTATATAATGGGACCACCTTTATAAAAAAAGGTCAGTTTCACAAATATTTATTGAGAATCTATCTACTCTGTGCCAGGCAGATTAAGTCTGGAGATCAAACAAAGCCCAAGTCAGCAATGGGCAGAGACTTTGGCACAGAAAACATGTGTAAGTGAATAATTACTACCTTGTGATAGTTGTATTACAGAGATAATTTAAAAAAAATCACAAATACTTGAGCAGCTACTATATAGTAGGTATGTAAGACATTGGAAATGGATGAAAATGAAGTTCTTGCTCCGAAGGAATTTGCCACCTAGTGAGGGGGACAGAATAAAAACAGATGCTTTCAATACAAGGTGGCAAGTGCTAGGACCGAAATATGAAGTGGCTGGTAACTCAGTGATATCATGTGCATATAGCCCAGCACAGATAATGGGTGTTTGATGCATTTTATATTTTGTCCTCTTCCTTGATGGTGTGACAGATTATATACTCTAAATACAGTTAGAACAATATTTTCCATCCTACATGGCTGTTGGCCATGTGACCTTGAAGCTCCCTCATCAAGAAGAAGACCCTCATTGCACTCCCTTTGAAACTGGGCTGGCCTTCAGGACTCACTTATAACCAACAGAATTTGGTGGAAGTGATGCTGCATGACTTCTGAAGCTGGGCAAGAAAAGGCCAAGCAGTGCCAGCCTTAATCTCCTGGAACACTCATTTATCAGTTGCTCCATCTCAGAGGGCTTTTTCAGGAACCCAGCTGCCATGCTGTGACAATCCCAAGTCACATGGAGGGACTATATATAGGCACACTGGTTGACAGCCCTCTCCCAGCCCAGTGTTTGAGATCATCCTAACTTGGCCACCAGACATGTTAATGAAGGAGCCTTTAGTTGATTGCAGCTCCTGCCCTGCCTAGTCACCTTCAACCCACTGGAGCCTTCTGAGTGCCCTGGAGCAGAGACAAACCACCCCCACTGTGCCCCATTCAGAATCCTGACCTCAGGAGCCCATAACCATAATAAAATGTTTGCTGTTTTATATCACTAAGTTTGGAGTGGTTTGTTACACAGCAACAGATAATTAGAACAGATGGGTTTCAAGAAATAAAAACTTTACAATGAATTCTATTATTTTTGAATAGCATCTATGGTGAGGTTTGGTATTCCTGGATGCAAGATTTTTAGTTAACACAGAAACTGAGAAAATATTTAGTTACTCATTAATATCTGAATTTAGATCACAAGGATTTGGGGGTCAATCTCTGACTGAAATACTTTCCCACATTTATAAAATTGAGTCTACTTGCTTGAGGAATATTTCATTTCTTCTGATAGGGACTACATGTCTTCATCTTCAGATTCAGTGCAAATGGAAATGTTGAAAGGATTTGTTTGATATTCATATAAATCTGTGAGACACAACATTTTAGTCAGTGATTAGTAGGAGAGTATGGCTTGCCATATTCAGAGACCCTGATTACCTCAAGTATATAATGTATTTTGTGTCTTTTAACCATTAATTATCATTTGTAGGAAGAATTTGTCTATATGAAGAAGAATTGCAGAAAAATGCAACATTAAACTGTAAAGGTCTCTTCCATGTTAGTCATTAGTCCTACCACTTATTAACAACTAAACCATGTACATTTCTTAAATTGGCAACTTGAAAATTGTGTAAGGAAGATACTCATTTTAATTATATGAGTTAAAAGAGGTACTCTTTTTTTTGCCATTTTTCTATTTTACGGTAATTGAGAAATCATTAAAAATTGGAATACAGTTCCATTAAACATAGAGGGGGGAAAAGAGACTGTGTTAATATCCAAAACATTTCCTTTCTTAGACAGTAGTCTTGACAGATGAGATAATTAAATCTGAATGTGTGTGGGGGTAAAATAAGTGACATCAAAGGAAAACAAGAAGGTGTGGGAAATGGTTAATTAATGGATGCCAATTATATCAAAGTCAGAATTGAATAAATGTCCTAGGCAAGTGAGAGGACGTGTGGTTAAAGAAGGGAGGAAGAAGTGGAGCTAGTGGGGACACAAGATACTTAGGTCTACTTCGCCCCCTCTTGATTACCTGGTGCTGCTGGGTCTAGACCAGGACAAAGAGAAAAAGGAAAAAACATCTCCTGGGATCATCGTATTTTTGGAATCTGAAATTCAGACAGTGAAATATTGCCGTCTGCAGAGAAAGTATATTTTTTGATTCCCAACTTACTGATTCTTTGCAAATGGGAGGAAAGCACAAATTAGAATAGATCCCAGATCCAGGAAATCTTTCCAGGTCCCAGACTTCACCAAATCATCCTCATCACTTCGTGCTCAGTCCTCAGATTCCTCAGTCTTCAGATTCCTCAGATTCATGCCTCTGCTTGGCAGCTAATATATTTTTTAAAGAACTCCTCAGGTTTCATCTGAGTTATCTAATCACACGTATTTTTTAAAAGAGCAGATGTAAAGTTAACTCTGTGATAGTTCCCTCTATCCCTTGCTCAGGTAAGTTCATGGTTGAACTGTCTCAGATATTTCCAGATGAAGAGATACCTGGAGGGTGTTGCTTGAGGCAAGAAAAGTTAAGCCACTTTAAGATTTAGTCCATTCCATGCAGAAAGTGAGTTAGAATGTATTTATACTTTCTTATGTATCTTTCTGGAATATATATACACATGTTAAAAATAATAAACAAATCAAACTTTCCCTGGGAACTTTTTCTAACAAATTAAGCAAAGTTTTCATTTAATGTTAAATTTGGATTATTTTTAGGAGATAATACATGTCGAAGTATTGGTATGTGAGAGTGCTTATTTGCAGTATTTTTGTTCCATTAAAAACTTTTGAGCTTGCTTCTCAGTTCAGTCACCAAGCTTCACTAAGCTTTTCTAATTTTGTAAAATTTGGACTAGTGTTTTGCCACTTTAGAGATAATCCCTGAAAGCTTCCCTCTTGCAGATGGCAATAAATCATTCTCTCCACTAAAAGCCTCTATGTCATTTGAAATTTATTACAAAGAGCGGGTAGTGGACTTAAAAGCCATTTCACATGTCTTATTACTTCAATCATCTAATTTATGGGTTTCAGCTGCATTTGTACTTAGAAAAGTTATTTTCCTTCCCCTGATCAATATGAGTCTGGTTTTGCATTCATTCCCACTTGTCCTTCCTGCCCGATTATACCCACTACCTCGCTTAGGTTTTACAGCTTCTGCAGCCATTGCCCAGGTTCCATCATTCACAGCGATGCAGGTCTGAAGTGGAAAGAAAGTGCCAACCAGGCTGACATAGATTGACTAAGCTTTACCAGTTCTTAGCTGCACTTGTCAAAAGATACCTTGGTTATTATTAGTTGAGCAATCTTGCCTTAGGAAAGGAGGAGCTGTCAAAAACTCCTGTGTTTAATATGTACATCTTGGGCTTCATGGAGAGAGTATGAAGGAAGCCGATTAAACACAGATGTGGTAAGCGTAAATAACACACACTTAATACAAGAATGATAAAGAATTCGGACTCTTTATCGCCATATTAGAGGCATTTTTTTCTTCCACAATAAATAATATCTGTTCCTATATGTCAGTTATTCTCATCCCCATAATGAAATTGAGTATCAGTGGATTGATAAAATGAAGAAAAATATAGGAAAATTATAGTCCCTATAGCAGGCATGTGAGGAACGTCCACGTGGGTGTAACGCTGATTGAACCACTGCAATGTCCAGGCCTGCACCTGGCCTTTAACGTTCATCAGGATCACTGTAAAAGTCAGTGACTGTATTTTTTTATTTCACTATCAGAAAAATAAGACGAGCACCCAAATATTCCTATCCTGGGTTACCATGAATATATCTAACCCATACTGATCTTACATTTTCAATCCATTCAACCTCATGGAAAAATTCAAAATTTATTCAAAGCCTACTCATTATAAGCAAGATACTAAAAGACAGCTACACCCTCCAACACAATTCTACATCAACCCTGGGAGGTGAACAATGTTTTGTCTTTTGCACCCAAATATTCCCTTCTTTGTTCCTCTTTCTTCCCTCCCCAGTGGGACTTCTTGGGATGTTCCTTCTCAGCTATTCTTCTGTGACCAAAACTGGTGGGTTGGCTCCAGAGCAGACCTTTCTCTTCCCTTTAATGCTTGATGTGGGAGCATACTGGCACTGTAAAGGCCGAAGATGCCTGATACTTGTATTCTCATCTCTCTTGCATCTATGACATGGACATGAAATCCAATCTTTGTAAAAGAGACTAGAGGAGATGCCTACTAGATTCTCCTGAGGAATGTTTTACCTAGTAAGATAGGCACATGGGGGTAAATACCTCCCTTTTCAGGACACAGTCATGTCAGCCTGTGACAGTTGTCACTCCTGTAGCATCTTGTTAACGTGTGAAGAAAGGCAGAGTGAAAAGATGACAGCACCTGGGTTCTTGGTAGTGAGCTGCCCTATACCTGGAACACTTTGTTTATGAAAAACAATGTGTTTTTACAGAGACAGATGGTGGTTAGCAGTTTAGTCAAATAGTCTGCAATTTCTAATTCTGAGATGCATATACCTGTCTCTGAAATTTGAGGGATACTGTTCCTTGGTGGTTCTTGTTCTCTGAGATAAATTAAGTCCTCAGTTTAGGCTGAGAAGTTACGGCAGGAGCTCCATGATCCAGGTCTACCTGGAAGTTTGCTCATTAAAGACAACAATGGAAACTGAAGATAAGACCCAAACTCTTGAGATGTAGAAACCTCCATTTTCCCCCTTTCAGTGAATCTTCTCTCCAATATAAGGAATCCACAATTCCATAATTATTTTAAGTATTAAGAAGCATGGACAGAGACTATTTAAAAAGTGAACATTGCAAACAAAAAACTTTGCATAATAACAATAAAATGCAGACCATTTTCACTTAAGAATAAATGCAACCATCTTGAATAAAATAGAAACAAATTAAACTGAGCAGCATCTTAAGAGAAAAAACACACCTTGACCATGTGGTGTTCATGCTAGCAATTTAAGAATAGTTCAATATTAGTAAATATCTTAACATAATCCTCATATTTTAAACTGAAGAAGAAAAATCATATAAGCATTCCCCACAAATATAAAAAAACCATTTAACAACATTTTATATTCATTCCTCATTAAAAGTTCTCATAAACTAGAAACAAGGGATTCATCATCAACATGAAGTATAGGTAGATGGAAATCCTGGTGCTATTCCAGTGTGATAAGAAGCTGTCATGCCTTAACGGAAAGGTAAAACTTGAACTTCTCCGAGGAGGAAGCATGGTATATGTGAAAAGTAAGAACTTTACAGCTGAAAATATACATTTGCATTTCAATTCTCCCACCTGCAATCTGTGACATTTCAGGCATATTACTTTATTCTCTTGGATTTCAGACATTTCAGCTGAAAAATGGGCTATAATTGCTACCTCAAGAGGATTAATGTAATCAAAACACATGTAACACATCTAACATACTGGATTTTCATAAACGGTTGCTTTGGGGGAAAAAAAAACCCTATTCTGGGAGTACACCCACCCCAAAATAGAGAGGAGAAGAAAACAAGAAACATCTGAATATAGTCAATACTTGTTCGAAATTCCCTCTAAATAATCCTAAGGCATGGATATTTCCTCCTTCTGAGACTTCCAGATAAGATCTTCAATGATAAGAAAGTTTCAAAAACCTGTGACACATATCACAACAGAAAGTTTGCTCTACTTTGTCATTCATAATTCAAAAGAAGATACGTACTGTCTGAGAATGTGCCTGCAGTCTGTTGATTTGGGGTCCATGGCATTCTTCAGACAACAGGGTGTCATTTGGCTTCCCGGATTCTCCCTCTCCATCTTTCCATTTCTCTGGCCTTCAGTTTCCTCAGTTACGCACTCAGACTTTGTAAAAGATTGAAGAACCAGTTAATTTTTTTTTCTCCTAAAACTCTCTTCTGAAATTGCAGGTTAATTTTCATAACATGGCTTTGCAATTTTTCTAAGAATGTGATTTCAGTTACCTCAAATACAGCGATGACCGGAGGAAGGAGTAGAGACCAGCTCAGTCCAGGTGTCCAAGTTGAGTTTGAACACGTTCACATTTTGTGAAACCCAATCATGTGCTTTTATGTTTTCATTAGTTTCAATTTCATTTTGTTCAGATGCCTTGTCACATCAAGAAGTATTTTTAAAGCTGACAGGAATCCAATAAGTTGGGCTTTTGAGAGAACCCTGAGTCTAAAAAAAAATGTCTTCTTTTTTTTTAATATATTTTATTGATTATGCTATTACAGTTGTTTCATCTCCTCCCCCCACCCCCCTCCCTGCACACCCCTTCCCCCCAACACTTCCCCTCTTTAGTTCATGTCCATGGGTCATATATATGAGTTCTTTGGCTTCTACATT
>VMDR010026742.1:0-13877 GCA_007922815.1 Macrotus californicus
TCTCTCTCTCTCTCTCTTCCTCCCTCCCTCTTTTCCCTCCCTCCCCTCCCTCCGCCCTCTCCCCTCCCTCCGGGAGCCGGCGGTGGAGACTTCGCCCCTCCCCGCGCCCCCAAACCTCGCCCATCCCCCCCCACCGGCTCCGCCCCCTCCCCCTGCCCTCCCCCACCACTCCCTTTTGACACCCGATCCCGAGCACGAACGGCAACCTTGCTGGCTTCCAAACCCCGACGATGGGGCCCCGCCCCCCTAAGGGCACCCCGCTCCACACTCAAACCCCAGGAACGCCCTTTCCAGAGCGCTTCCCACCCTCTCTACACACAGTAGGGTGCAACCAATATTTATTGTTGAACTCTACACCCCCAAATCGCATTATTCTGAGAGCTATAGATTCCTGTGCTGTCTCCCCAACATACACGCACCCCTTCCCTCAAGGCATGCACAACCGCCCTACCTGAATATACATCTGCAAAAACACACTCAGCTACAGCATGTACATACCACACCTGTGCACCAGAGCATACAGGCAGCCCAGCAGGTACATTTATGCACCTTACACACGGCAGGCACCCCAGCGTGCACACTGAGATGTCCAGCTCACATACAGCCTCACTGTAGGGAGATGTGTGCATGCACCCCCATGACCCCCCCGCGGCTCACCAGCCTTCACACAGGTGTGCACAGGCCCACCAAGATGCCCACCACGGGCCTTAGCTCCCCTCCACTGTGGTGACTGCTGACATTTCTTGAGCGCCTCCTGTGTGCCAGGCTCCGTTCTGAGTTTACTCATCATCGACTCCCACCAATCCAAGAGCTAGGTCAGGGTTCAGAGAGGCTAAGCAACTTGCCCAAGGTCACCCAGGGGGTGCCAGGGATCAGGGTCAGGTAGGCTGGCCGGAAGTTGTCGCTCCGCCGTTGTTCAGTATGGGACGCCATTGTTGGGTATCCCCCTTCACAGCTCTGCTTGCTGGTGCCCCAGCTGCACCCGCACAGACAGGGCAGATCCCACAGGGCTTTGGTGAGAAAAGCATGCCCGTAGCTCAGGCTCTTACCCTTCTCCCAGCTCTCCCAGCACCTCCAGGGACACCAGCCCCAGCACAGGTGCCTGTAGGGGGCAGTTCTCAGCGGCCTCTGGTTGCACTTCCAGGGGCAGGCTCTGGGGTACTGCTGTTTGAGCTGGAGCAGGTGCCAGCTGAGCTCTGGGAGGGCCCCTTCTGGATGCACACCCACCAGCCCAGGTGGTGAGCAGCTGGGCCCTGGGAGACAACAGCTGCCCATGTTGGTACCAGAGAGGCTGTGCACTGCCCTACAGTTTTCAAGGCCTTTCCCGGCCTGTGCATTATGTTGGAGGCCTCTAGCTGCTGGTGAGGGGGTCCCCAGAACCCTAATGGACACCCGAGAGGTCCAGGCTCTGACGTGGTGAGCAGCCTGGCCAAGGTCATGCTGCCCTCTGCTTTCTTGGAAAACGGACGCCTGGAAGCACTGGTTTCCAAGGCCCCTCCTGGGGTTCTCAGCAGCTGAGGGCAGTCGCCCTGCTCTTGCTCAGAGCCAGAAGCCTTGGCTAGCTGCCTGCATGCTGGTGACCTCCGGCGGGCCTGTGCTGTCCCCTCTCTGAGCCTCGGTTTCCTCCCTTTGAAGAGTGGGCCCTCCATCCCTGGCCAGTGAGCTCCATGCTTGCCACCGGCACAACCAGCCAGGCCGAATCTGGGAAAGCCCTGCATGAGTCACGAGTCTGGCAGAGAGTGGGCATGGCATGGCCTCTTGCTTCTCTGGCCTATACAGACTCCCTCCCACTGCCCTCACCACCTCCACCCTGGCTGCCGCAACCCTTGCCTGTGCCCCCCGTGCCTCTGCCTCAGGAACTCGGGGTGCCCTCTGTATACAACAGTCAAGCCTGCAGTCTTTTTGCTAAGCTCTGACCCCACCATGAATGGCTACTTCCAGCAGACTGACTGAGCACCTACTAGGTGCTCGGTTGGCCCTGCTCTAGCTCTGGGGATACAGCAGGGAACAAGAATCCCTGCCTTCGCTGGAAGGCGACAGACCACAAACACGTAAGTGAACACACAAGACGATGCCAGTCTTGAGCACACCAAAGCGACACAGTGGGGTGTCTTAATAAAAGCAACTTGTGGAAGCCAAGCATCTTCAGATAAAACAGTGAGGGTGAAAGGTCTCTCTGAGCTGAGACTTCAGAAATGAGGAGAGGTTGGGCCACAGAGCCTTATTCTAGAAGGAGGAAGACACACTTGTGCACAAGCCATGAGGTGGGAAGAAGCTTAGCATTCAGGAAATAGCCAAGAGGCTACCCACACTCTAGTGTGGCTGGATTGTGGGGGGCAGGGGAGTGGGGGTGATGAGCTTGCAGAGATGCATAGGGCCCACCCTTGCCAGCTCCACCGGCAGGGCAGGGCAGGCCAGGCCGGCTCAGACCAGGGTTTGGAAAGCTGAGCGAGCAGGGGCGTGGGGAGCGAGGCGATCTGATTTACAGTTTGGAGGCATTGCTGTGGCTGCGGCAAGCAGCGTGGATTGGAGGGGCTAGAGAGGAAGGGGGGGGGGCGACTGCAGTGGTCCAGGCTGGAGATGATGAACCTCGCTGACTGCTCAGAGCTCTGTGTGCACCCTGCACAGCATCCGCCTACTCCACCTCTCTTCTCAGCTGCCCCCCACCCCGCAGCCTCCTCCCTCCACTCTGCCCTAGCCCCTCACTCAGTGGGATGGTCTCTGCCTGTCTGGAGTCCCCATGACAGGCTTGGCCTGCAGGCTTCCAGAAAAGTGTGACAAATGAATCCCAGAGGCCAGCCTCCTAGGGCTGTACGTACAGCCACATGAATGCTCTTCCTAGTGCCCCACCTACTCACTTGCATCTTGGGGCAGGAGTCTGGAGGGTGGGGTAGGAGATCTGGAAGCAGAAGGTGCCCTAGAGCCTGAAAATGGTGTGAAAGCCTCTTGCAGCAGAGTGCGTGGGCAACGGTGGCCACAGGGTAATAACAGCCTTGGAGAGACCCTGCTGAAGAGTGGCCAGGGAACAGAGGGGAGCAGGGTCAAGCCCCAACAACCCCCGGAGGGTGTTCCAGGGCAAGAGGCTGTGTCTCCAGGATCCCTTGGAGAGCTAGCTCCATGCTCATCCTGACTATCAGAGCTTTGGCCTGGGCAGAAGGAAAGAACAGGGCGGAAGTGAGCTCTGGAAAGTGGGAAGAGGGGGGTGTGGGGGGAGACCCAGGGCGGGATCCAGGCTTTGGAACGTTGGAGGTTTCCGGCCACAGAGGCAGGGCCTCAGGGGAGCCAAAAGAGGCGGAGAGAGACACACATCGAGGAACAGACACAGGAGTTGGGAGGAGAGGGACCAGGGAGGAGCTGGGAGAGGTGGGGACCACGGGGCTAGTGATCTGCACACACGCCAGTCCCCAGAGACACCCCCTCCCCAGAGACATTTGCCTGCAGCCTTGGGTGTTGTGAGCCCACCCTGATGCAGGCAGCCTGGCTCCTTGGGGCCCTAGTGGTCCCCCAGCTCCTGGGCTTCAGCCACGGGGCTCGGGGAGCTGAGAGGGAGTGGGAGGGGGGCTGGGGAGGTGCCCAGGAGGAGGAGCGGGAGAGGGAGGCCTTGATGCTGAAGGTGAGTTGGGGAGTGGCTGGGGGTGGGGTGGCGGTGGGGGGGTGGTGTGGGGGGGGAGGAGTACCACCACGACTGTGGGCTTGGGAGGGGGCATTCCAGGGTCAGGGAAATGGGCAAGAGGGAGTGATGGGACAGGCTCAGAGGATGGGGGCGACTGGTTCACAGAAGGGACTTGAGGGCAGTGAGCCAGCTTACAGCTGGAGAGGGATGCTTGGAGCATCTGGGGAGTCAGAATGGGGAGACAGGCTGTCCCCCACTGTCCCTCCCCTGCCTCAGCATTTACAGGAGGCCTTGGGGCTGCCTGCTGCGAGGGGGGACACTGCGAGGGGGGAGGAAAATCTTGAGGGAACACCTGAAGACAAAGGGGCCCTGGAGACTGAGGAGGACCATCAGGGGGAGGAAGAAGAGGAGGCAACGCCAATCCCCTCCTCCAGCCCAAGCCCCAGCCCCACTCCCACCCCGGAGGACACTGTAACTTACATCCGTGAGTTATCATTATTAGCTCCGCCCTGCCCCCCAGGCCTCCGCCATCATTTTCAGCAAAAGGAACTGTTACTGCCCGGGAACCTTTCGGTTGCTCGGTGCCCAGCCCCTCGTGCCCACGCCCCCATGAAGTCCCAGCCTTGCCTCCCCAAAGCCCGGGACCACAGACCTTCCAGGACTCCCAAGTTCCCCCACCCCCACAAACTCTGTCCCCAGAGGCCTTAGGTCCCTGTGCCCCCCGCCCAGGGCCTCCGGTCCCCCGATTTCGCCCCCAAGGTCCCCGTCCAACGTGCTCCCTGTCCGTCCGCAGTGGGCCGCCTGGCCGGCCTGGACGCAGGCCTGCACCAGGTGCACGTTCGTCTGCACGTGTTGGACACCCGCGTGGTTGAGCTGACCACGGGTCTGCGGCAGCTGCGGGAGGCGGTGGGCGACACCCGCGACGCCGTGCAAGCCCTGCAGGAGGCGCAGATCCGCGCCGAGCGCGAGCATGGCCGCTTAGAGGGTGAGTCCGCACGGCGCGGGGCTGGGAAAGCTGGACGATCCGGGTCTGGCGGGGGACTAGCGGGAGGAGGGGGCCCGGAGAGGTCTGGAGACCCTGGGCATCACGGCTGAGGGGGTTCCTGGAGACTTGGGGTGTGCTGGCCGATGCGGAGGTTAGAGTGGCGGGGAGACACCCTCCCCACCAGGCAGTAGAGCGAACCCCACTCTGCACGCGCCACGCCCCCTACAGTCCGGTCCCTACAGTCTGGCACCGCCCCCGGAGGCCCTGACTCCGCCTCCTTGCTGGATTCTGGCCCCGCCTCCTCCCGGCCCTATTCGTAGGCTCTTACCCCTCCTTCTCCCCCGCCCCCGGAGGTTCTGGCCCCGCCCCACCCCGCCCTCCGCGGACCTGACCCCGCCCCGCCCGCAGGCTGCCTGAAGGGACTGCGCCTTGGCCACAAGTGCTTCCTGCTCTCGCGCGACTTCGAGGCGCAGGCGGCGGCGCAAGCGCGGTGCGTGGCGCGGGGCGGGAGCCTGGCGCAGCCCGCGGACCGCCAGCAGATGGAAGCGCTCACTCGCTACCTGCGTGCGTCGCTGGCTCCCTACAACTGGCCCGTGTGGCTGGGCGTGCACGACCGGCGCGCCGAGGGCCTCTACCTCTTCGAGAACGGCCAGCGCGTGTCCTTCTTCGCCTGGCACCAAGCGCCCCGCCCCGAGCCCGGCTCCGAGCCCAGCGCCGCGCCACACCCGCTCAGCCCCAATCAGCCCAACGGCGGCGCGCTGGAGAACTGCGTGGCGCAGGCCTCGGACGACGGCTCCTGGTGGGACCACGACTGCGAGAGGCGCCTGTACTACGTCTGCGAGTTCCCCTTCTAGTGGGGCCGGTCCCCGCCTCACCTTTCCATCCCGACACCCGCCCTTTGCCAAGGCCGTGCACCCTGCAAAACCGCCCTTCCCTTCCTCCCTCTCTTCCTTGCCTGTGGTTTTCCTGGGAGCAGCGAGCACCAGGCTTAGGTCCGGCGATAATAAAGCCTTGTGGCATCTCACTTGGGCGGGCAGTGGAAAGCACTTGGCATTTATCTCGCCGCGTGGCAGGACGGGAAAGGCAAGAACCTGGCCTTCGGATGCCCCGGAGTCAGTGATGGAGAACACTTGTGCATATGTACACGTGGTCATTCACTCCTGCACACAGACGTCAGGAGTACATAAGTGCACACGCTGCTGAAACCTTTATCCCCATTGTGGCCTCCACTCAGGACCTTGGGGACCCAGGGCCGGTCGATCGTTGTCCCAGGTCTTGGTACTGATCAAAGGTATTGGAATCACAAAGGAGCTAAAGGCTCTGACAAGTTTTGCAAGAAATTTCTCATTTAAATATTGTTTTGTGTGTCTCACACTTGTTTCCCCAGTTGGCACTGAAACAATACCAGGCACCCCTCCCCTCCCTTCCCTTTCCCCCACCCCCAGGGGCGTGTGTTGAGACACAAACTTGAAGACCTACCAGCCCGGAAGTGTAGCCTCCCTCCCCATGTTCCCTCCTCCACTCCCTGCCTGTGGGGGCACGGGCCAGTCTCTTCCCTGCCCTGAGCTTCAGTTTCCTCATCTGAACATAGGCACAATCCTAACCCCTACTTTGTATGACTCTTGGGATGTTCATGTGACCCCAGGAACATGAACATTTGGGAATCTGTGGAGCATGAGCCACACGATATCTTTCCTTCCCCACCAGTTTTCATACCTTTTTACCCTGGGGCAGAGAGAACGCCCAGAAATCTCCCCAGTGTCTCCCTCAATACTGGCATCACAGACCTGACCCTGATATAGTGTCATGGGATCAACCAGTGTCAGTCACTCCTGTTATTTCCAAAAGGGGGTGAGCACCACACAAACCCTCCCTTCAGGAGGCATTTCTCAGCCTCATAGCTCCCCTAGGAGGTGCAGAATGAGAGGCTGGAGGGCTAGGGCGTGACCTCTGGTCAGGAACATGTCCGTCCCAGGACTGAAGACCTTGCTCTAAATTCTTCCCCCTGAGCTTGTGTCCCAGGGTGGGGGGTAAGGCGACCGGAGGACATTGATGAGTATCTGCTACTGCCCAGGCGGGGTCCATCCTTCCAGACTTGACGTTTTGGAAACTAAGTGGATTGGGCAGTTAGTTCCACGGTTATATCTGCCTGGACTCTGGAGCCAGATGGCCCAAGTTCTAGTCCTACCTAGGCCATTTCCTACTGGACAAACTTGAGTGAGACTTCTCTCCTGAGTCTGCAGTGATCAGCCCGACCGGGGGACCGTTGTGGGGCAAAGGTGGGTATGATCAACTCCGTGTGCCCAGCATACCCTGGCGCCATGGGAGCCTGTTGAATGGAGGACAGCTGTATGGGGCCAGATTGGGGACCCTGAGATGAGTCGGATCTCTAACTGCTTCTCTCCCCCGGGCTCCCACAGGGTCCGAGGCTTTCCTCATCACGCCCTCCGTCATTCTAGATGCCACTGTACGGTGACTGTCTGTCATACCAGCCCAGAGACAGAGTTGTGGGGCACACAGAGAGGTCCAAGGCGGTGAGTGGAGGGCATTTGCTAGGGCTGTTCATGCGTTAGATCAGCGCGCCTGTACGCAGCATTCTGATTGGATTTCTGACTCAGATCTGCGTATGAGACCCTTACTACTCCTCCGAGAAGCCCTCCCAGACCAACCAAGGGGTAGCATTCGCCAATGCCCCCTCCCTGGCTTTCCGCGGAGCAACTGCTTTGACAGCTTGGAGCCGCGGACCAGAGAAAGTCTCAGCAACTGACTGGGGACGATTCGTTAATGGACTCCAGGGAAGGGGTGGAGGAAGACCACAAGGCCCGAGATGTTTCAGCCGGGGAAAGACCTACTGCGGGCCGCACGGGCTTGTCAGGACTACAAGTCCCAGGCGGCTGAGCGACAGGCTCCCTAAAGCCTTCTCAGAACCACGTTTCCCGGCAGCCATCGGGTGCCCCAAGCCTGTCCTTCCGCAAGCCCTGCCCCCTCCTTCCACGTGGGGATCGCCCACTTTTTCCCCCTGCTAGCCTGGGACCACGCCCATTACAATGACGCAGGAGCTCAGCTGTCTCCAATCAGAGCTCACACTCCCTCCTCCCTGACCCAATCGGACCTCGCCCCGAGGTACTATGGGAAATGTAGTCCAGTCACGCATCAACCCGTAGGAAAACCCGAAGCCCAGAGTCTAACATTTATTTCGGCTTAGACTGTAGCTGGCGCTCAGATCTTTCCCACAAATAATTTTTCAAAATACAGGTGAATTTTCATGGTTACGTCATAACCATTTTCGAAATAAGTTCATAGAAAACGGTTAGAAAAAGTTATCAAAATTCGAGTGTCTAAGTTCAAAATTACTAAGTAAAAATTTTTTCTTTGCCGGCAGAAAGTTTGCTGAACACTGGTCCGAACCAACTTAACTTTTAATGATAAAAAACCTTTTTATTTGTAAAGAATTTTATACTTACAGATAACGCACACAGATACAAATAATATTTTGTGTTTTATATACCCTTCGCCCAGATTTATCTGTTGTTACCAGTTGACTGCTTTATATCTATCAATCTCCCCATCCATCCGCCCACCGTCCATCCATCACCCACTCATCCCTCTTAACCCAAATGCCAAGGACAAAGTAAAGTCAGGTTTACTGACCCATTAGAAGGAAGGAGACCACATTCCAGCCCAGGAGCTGTGATCCAGCTATAGGATTTGGGGAAAGAGGAATGTAGGCGAAATTTAAGTGAAACGGTGTTTCCATAGCTTCAGAGCAAAGCAGGAATGTGTATAAATGAGTCAACATGAGCCCTGGAGCCAGGTGTAGCTCAGTGGATTGAGCACCGGCCTGTGAACCAAAGGGTCACCGGTTTGATTCCCACTCAGGGAGCAGGCCTGGCCACCAGTGGCGAGTGTGTGAGGGGCAACCATACACTGATGTTTCCTTCTCTCCCTTCCCTTCTCTAAGAATAAATAAAATCTTAAAAAAAAGAATCAACATCCGGTCTCAGGGTCCTGTTTCTTCGGAAACTACAAAGTTAAGACGTGGTATGTTGTGCCCAGCCCAACTCTGCATCAAAAGCTGAAAACTGAGACTTCTTGTCTGTGACAAAGTGCCTTAGATCTTCCAGACAAGAATATGAATTAGGATGTTTCATTCTTTACTTTTTTTTCTTTCCCTTTTTTTTTTTTTTTTTTAGATTTTATTCATTTTCAGAGAGAGGGCAAGAAAGAGTAGGAGAGAAACATGGCTCCGTTGTCTCTCGCACGCCGCATACTGGGGACCTGGCCTGCACCCCAGGTGTGTGCCACACCGGCCAGGGCGGATGTTTCATTCTTACGGCTACACTTTCAAAACAGCAAAGTTTCCGAAAGCCTACAATTTTAGAGAACAAACGTTCTCAGTGAGCGAGATAGCAGTAGCCACAAAAGGGGTTCATTAGGACCCTTTACATCCTGTCGCTGGGAGAGAGATTTTCCTTTTGACTTGGCAGCTGGTTTTATCTGTGTCCAGAGATGGCGGGCAGAGTTTTTTAGAGTCCTAGGTGGTATTCGTTTCTTTCTCTCTATGTTGGTGGCAGCATTTCAGGGTTAGCTCCACACGACCCTTTACCTCTAACCATTTCAGTGTGTATTTCCTGAGAGGGCAGATGCTCTCTTCCATAACCACCGTAATCAACCTCGGTAAATGGAACATTTACATAGTTCTTTTACCTAATCTCCTGGTGATATTCCAGTTTTGTCCGCTGACCCAAATGCACTTTCCCCTCCAGTTCAGTTTCCAGCCTGGGGTCCCGCATTGCCTGTAGTGGTGATGTCTCCATGAATCTAGAACAATTCCATTTTTTTTAAAAAAAGATTTTATTTATTTGCCTTTAGAGGAAGGGGGAGGTAGGGAGAAAAAAAAGGGAAACATCAATGTGTGGTGGCCTCTCACACGCCCCCTACTGGGGACCTGGCCCACAACCCAGCCGTGAGCCCCGACTGAGAATTGAACCAGCGACCCTTTGGTTTTCAGGCTGGTGCTCAATCCACTGAGCCACACCAGCCAGGGCTAGGACATTTCCATTTTGATGATGCTGACATTATGGAAAAACAACTTTCCCCCACCCCACTCCTTTAAAAAAAAGAAAGAAAACAGGAGTTACTGGAGTTGACCTGATGTTTCCTCCTAATGATTACAGCCAGGTTATTCGTTCTCCACCAGAGTATACGAGGGGAGGTCAGTGGTATGAAATGGGCAAAGCACAGAATGGTTTATTTTGTTGTAATTACGTCCTTTTTCCATCATCGGTGGTTCCCCTTGCCCATGAGTCCTTCCCAGGTTTTCCACAGGTTTCCCCCTTGCTAGCCCTGTGTTCTCTATTCATTCATTTGAATAGCCTCTCCTGTGCTCCAGCCCCAAGCCACCACTTGCTTCTGAAATGCCTCAGCATTGCCAGCAGCAGGAGGCTCCTTTTCAAACCACAGGTGGTTTGTGTGAGCCACGCCCACGGCAGGATGAGAATGGGTTCTGGAAATTCCTGTGAGGAGGCAAGTGACCCGCCCCCCTCTCTATCCCTCTTCCCACCTGTTCCAAACACAAGTGGGTTCTGACAGCTCCTGGCAGCCTTGTGGGCAGGAAGTCACGGCTGGCGGAGTTGGGGGACGGAGGGGGCAGGGAGTGGAATACCAGCTCTGCCTTAAAAACAACCTTTTTGGCAATTTTGTAATATCTGACCCATGTAAAATAATATATGTGTAAATGTTGAGGCACAAAAGACCACCCATTGGCCCACGACTCTGAGAATAGGGTGTTAGTCCTGCCCGTGTGGCTCAGTTAGTTGAAGCATCACCCTGTACACCAAAAGGTTGTGGGCAACTGATATTTCTCTCTCACATTGACGTCTGCTTGTCTGTCTCTCTCTCCCTTCCTTTCTCTACAAAATCAATTTAAAAAATATATATCCTTGGGTGAGAATTTAAAAAAAAAGAATAGGGTATTACTCTTTTTTTTTTTTTAAATATTTATTTATTTATTTTTAGACAGAGGAGAAAAAAAAAAGGGGGAGAGAAACATCCATGTGTGGTTGCTTCTCAAGCGCCCCCTACTGGGGACCTGGCCTGCAACCTAGGCCTGTGCCCTGACTGGGAATTGAACGGACAACCCTTTGGTTTATAGGCCAGCACTCAACCCACTGAGCCACAACAGCCAGGACCAGTTTGCTTGAGTTTTAACAAGATATTTCCTTGCCTCATTTGAATGACCGATAAAGACACAAGTCCACTTGGCAAGTGAAAAGAGGGGATAGCTCATTTCTTTTTAGCACTGAATAATATTCCATTGTCTGGGTGGATCACCGTTTATTTATTCACTCACCTCCTGAAGGACATCTCTTGGTTGCTTCCAAGTTTTGGCGGTGATGAATAAAGCCGCCATAAACATCCGTGTGCAGGTTGCAACGTGCTTTTTAGAGGTAAACTTACATTACAGAGACCCACTCAGGTTGGGGCCCACAGCTACAGTTCATGCACTGTGTCACCTTGGTGTGGTGCTGTCTGGGAGAGATGCCACAATGAATCCGCTCTGTTCTGGCTGACATGCCTGGTTTTCACAAATGAGCGTTTGTGTTTCTATTTTCCGCTATTTGTGAACAACGCATCCTTCTCACGCTCTACGTTGTCATTGTTGCTCCACGCCACCAGGTGTAAAATTCTTGTCAGTCTGGTAGGCGGAACGGGGCATCTCATGGTGTTCTTAACTTCCATATCCCCCATTGTTAATGAGCCTGGGCTTCTTTGGTTCTGCTTGTTTGCTATTCTCATGTTCCTCTCCATGAAGTGCCTGTTGTAGGCTTTTACATATATTTGCAATTTTTTTTTTATACTGGGTGCCTCCTTGTTGGTAATTAGTAGTCTTTATATATTCTGCATACTAATACTTTGAAGGCTATGCATAGCAAATCTCTGACACGTTCTTTTATTGTCTTGATAGTGTATTCTATTGATCAGGAGTTTCTTAATTCTTTTTTTATGATTTTAGTTTTTTAGAGAGGGGAAGGGAGGGAGAATGAGAAGAAGAGAAACATCAGTGGGTAGGTGCCTCTCTTCAACCCCCAAACTGGGGACCTGGCCCGTAACCCAGGCATGTGCCCAAGAGTGAGAATCGAACCTGCGACCCTTTGATTCGCAGGTCAGCACTCAATCCACTGAACCACAGCTGCCAGGGCCGGAAGTTTCTTAATTTTAATGTAGTCAAATTTACGAGTGTTTATGCTGGGTACTTTGGGGGATTCATGTAAGAAATTCTTCCCTGCCCCAAGGTGATAAAGACATTCTCCTTCATTATCTTCTAAAGGTTTGACTTCCTGTCCTGGTTGGTGTGGCTCAGGATGAGCGACGGTCTGCCCAGCGAGCCCAAGCGTCCGCAGTTGGAGTTCCGCTCTAGGCACAGGCCTGGGTTGTGGGCCAGGTCAGGTCCCCAGTAGGGGGCGTGCGAGAGGCAACCACACATCGATGTCTCCCTCTCTTCCTCTCTGTCTAAAATAAATAAGAATCTTAAAAAAAAAAAAAAAAGTTTTGACTTCCTGCTCTGTCCAGGTTGCTCATTAGTTAAAGCGTCAGCCTCGTGCACCAAAAGGTTGGGAGTTCAATCCTCAGGGTGCGCGCATATGGGAGGCAGCCTATCAATATTTTCTTTCTCCCCATCTTCTTCTCCCTCTTAAAAAAAAATCAATAATAATAAAAAGCATATCCTGGGGTGAGAATTAAAACTTTTGACTTCCACACTTAAGTCTTTCATCCACCTACAGCTGTTGTTTTTTTTTTTTGTGTGTGAGGCATGATGTAGAAATCTAATTTCATGTTTCCCCGTCAGGATGACCAGTTATTTCAACAGCATTTGCTGAATACTCGTCCTTTTCCAGGTCCTCTGTGGTCCCTGCTCTGTCATATTTTAGCATTTGTGGGCCTCTTTTGTGGCTCTCTATCCTACAAGAAATATTACCAGCTGATATCATCAATATATAAAAATAGGACACCTGATGAGGGTATACCAGATGTGAAAGTTGTTTAGCATTAGAAAAATACATTAATTTGTCACATTCATAGAGTAATGGAGGAAAACCTGGTGGCAATTTTCATAGATGGAGAAAAAGCATTTGATAAAAACTTTATAAAAATATATTTTGTAGAATGAGCTAAGCATCTCGCTCAAATGATTGGGAAATAGCAATAAAGCAAATTCACAGAAACAAACACAAAATAAATGATAAAAATATGAGCAGAAATAAAAAATAAATGGGGTAAAAAAGAAGACTAACAAAAGCAACAGGTATAGACTGATCTTAAACAAAACTGGATAAGAAAGAGACTATGAAATGCAAACTATAAAAGTAAATCATTAGAGCCAGGGCAGAGCTATAAAAAAAATAATGAAATAATAGCATGATCACCTATGTGCTAACATTTAAAAACCTAGATGAAATGGCTAAATTACCAGAAAAATATAAAGTGCTAAAAGTTATACAAAAATAAAAGAACTTCAATAAATCAATGAGTACTAAAGTATTTGAAGTTATAGTCAAAGATCTCTCTAATCTTTCTTTAAAAAAACCCACAGGTACAGGCTATTTTCTAGGTGAATGATATCAAACATTCAAGGAATACTTAATTCTTATCTTTTTATTTATGTATTTATTTACAGACAGAGGGGAAGGGAGGGAGAAAGAGAGGGGGAGAAACACACTGTGTGAGAGATACATCGATTACTTGCCTCTCGCACACCTCCAACCAGGGACCTGTCCTGCAACCCAGGCCTGTGCCCTGACTGGGACTCAAACCGGCAACCTTTCAGTTCACAGGCTGGCGCCCAACCCACAGAGCCACACCATCCAGGGCTTAATTCTTATCTTATACACATTGTCCCAGAAACTGGAAATCATGTCAAATCTGTCTAGTTCACTTTGGGAAGCGGCTGCAAAATTGGTTCCAAAACCAGATAAGGAACATATACAAGAAAAGGAAATTATAAGTCCATTTCACTGTGAATGTGGGTATAAAAACACTAACTAAAAAAATGGCCTTACTAAATCCAAGATTATATCATAAGTTACCACCATCAAGTAGGATTTATCCCACTCATGCAAATACGGTTCAAAATTTCAAAAAGAGTCTTTTAATGTCATCCATCACATTAATGGACCAAGGAATAAAATGTAATGATTTCAACCAATGTAGAAAAGTAATTTGATAAGGTTTTATATCTATTCATTATTAAAAATCGAAACAGTAAACTAGGAAAAAAAA
>VMDR010026743.1:0-13874 GCA_007922815.1 Macrotus californicus
TTTATCCATGCCCAAATGTTGGACCACCCCACCCACTAGCTGCCGCCTTGCTTGCCCTGTCCTGTGTCTGCCACCTTGCTACGAGTCCTCTCCACCGTGGCTGTTGGTCTTTGTCCCTCCTACCTGTCTGGATGATTGCTTCTTCTTTTAACTCCTTGGTTGTTGGACTTCCATCCCGTTTGATTTTCTGGCAGTTTTGGTTATTTTTAGTTTTTAAATTTGTTGTTGTCCTTCTTTTGGTTGTGTGAGAAGGTAAAATGTATCTACCTATACCTCCATCTTGGCAAGAAGTCATGAAAATCAACAATTTCTTACCTGCCTCCACAGTTCATTAGATTGAGAATCCTGAATGAGCAGTATCATCATTTCTCTGAGTCTCAAGTTAATTTGAGTAAGAAGAATATATTTAATATTACTTTCTACCTCTTACATGAGTATAAGTATGGGACAGGTTATATATTATACGTGGTACCTACTTTATCTGATTGAATACTCACAGCAACCTACAGAGACAGTTTCTATTATTCTTCCCATTTTACAAGTGAGGAAATGAGGCCTAGAGAGACAAATAACTAGTTCAGTGAAAGTCATACTGCTTGTTTTAGACTTTTTAAAGAATTGATTTGAGAGAGAGGGGGAGAGAAACATCATTTCATCATTGCACTTATTTATGCATTCATTGGTTGATTCTTGTACGTGCCCTGACTAGGGATTGAACCTGCAACCTTGGCATATGGGGACAATGCTCTGACCAACTGACCTACCTGGCCAGGGCCTGCTTTTAGATTTTTTGACACCATAGTCAACCCATTGAGTAGTGTGGGTCAAGATCCCCAGAGGATCAGTGGTGAGTTTTTGGTGGATGTGTATTATAATTAAAATATTTGCAAATGGAAACCCCTAGATTTAGGTCTATGATGAAAATCTGCCTGTTGTTATATATCTGAAAGTTTCTTTCCTATCCATGCCTCAGTGACTAAATTTTACTGACTTTCCATTTTTAGTCCCTCTTAATTTGAATCAGAATAAGCCCAGTTTCCCATGGGCAGGGTGTGAGAGCAGTAAAGGGCCTTGCTTATTAATATATTTTTTAAGTTAGCAGTTTCCGAACACTGGCAGCCCCCTTTGATGTGGAGCACCTAGAGCATGAGTGGGTTATAAAGAACGCCTGTGATTCCTGGGTCTGGCTCTCGGGGAGGGAAGTGACAGGCAGAGTTTTGAGAGGTTGCTCAAGAATTAAAATTTATGAAAGCTGTTTGGGAAATTCAATACCCAGAGGTTCAGACATCTTATTTGGAAACACAGTATGATCTGTACAGAGCCTGAGCAGAGGCTTGGGTGCTGAGTAGATTTGAATGCTTTGTCACCATTAGACAGTGGTGCTGGCTAAGCGAAAGAAGGAGGTGTGACCGGGAGTTGATGGCTCAACTCTGGCAGTTTCCAGTTGTCTCATGAGCAAGTCCAAGGTGATGTGGTGGGCCCTGTCCAAGCACAAGGAATGTGAATGATGAATGCAAATGATTGGCTTTGAAAGATCCTTGAAAGCCAGCAGCTGAGGAAACCATTTGGAGTACCTGAAGGAGGTAGTTTGAAGAGTTTTCAGAAATGAAGGGATAGATGTTTATGTTTGGGCCAGGGGAGAAATAGTCAACATGTGTTTTAAAATGTCTGCTTAAGGGCCTAATGTTTATAAGTAATGTCAACTGAAAACAGGAAGGGAGTGTTAAGAACAGGGAGGAGTAGGTGGGATTGGAGTTGTCAGGTACAACCTGGTGGTATTGCCCTTTTTCTTTTGAAAGAAGTGCAGTCCATTGTAGCCTTTCTCTTTGTCTTTGCAGCTTGGTCTCTCTGGCTTGGAGCACATCACTGGACAGGGTGGTCACCACCCTGATAAAAGTACTGGCTGAGAACCCAAAGTGAATTTCCCATCCTGGCTTCTATGTTGCTAGAAAAGAACTACCTGAACTATTTCATAATCCTGTTATAACCATGTCCTGTTTTGGTAACTACTAAAAATAACCCCAAACTCGTCCACTTTCTGTTGGTTGATTGACTGCAATTTTCTTTTTGATCTCCCAAACGAAATGCCCATTGTAATACCCAGTATACTATTCCAGATTGTATCCCTGTCTCTAAATTTTCGGATGCCTCTGAATGCTGATCCCTCAGTAAGAATCTCTCTAGTAGTTATATTTTTCCCTCTTAAACTTGGGTGGAGTAAGTTTTTAATTTTATTTGTCTTGGGTGAAGGCAGTCATCCTTAAGTGTATTTGGCTAAGAGAAGGAGAGAATGTTCACTAGGCTACCTGCCTGATGTGATTGGCAGGCTGATAGAAATGCTGCAAGACTGTGCCACAGTCAAATTGGATAGTTTGGAAAGCTTGCTGCTTCAGGTTTGGATGTATATACAAAGTCCCAAATGGTACATTAATTGATTTTGATTACATGACTCCAAAGCCTGAGCATTTCAAACTGTTTTCAAACTAATGGCTGCCACATTTGGCAGTGAGCCCAGCTGCACATTGGGTTCATTTTAATAGGAGATTTTGACAGCTCATCAGGGGAGACTGCATGCTCGGTGTTTGAGTAGGTGCTCACTTTCAGAGGAGCTTGTATTGTTTTTCCTTAAAAGGTCCTGGCAATTTAGCACCCTTACCACCAGCCTGTCCTGAGTGACTCCAGTAAACAGTTGAAAAACCTTAACAGTATGGTCTCAAGGTCTCCTCATTAGATTCCACCTAATAAAAATCTCTAGTGAGCAGAGGGTTCATGAGGTTTAATGAAATACGTTGGGAAGTTAGGGATGATCCCCAGCAGCAGTAAAATCCCTGACACCTTGCCCCCTTCAGTTGTCCTACTTTTCCTCAAATGCCCGCTACTGGAACATTTTCTCTTTCTCAATTTCCATTGTCCCCTTAAGCAATTTACTAATTAGACATGAAAATTTCCCAGCCTCTCAATCCCAAGGCAAAACTGATGAACACAGCAAACCAAAGCAGTTGGGGTAGTAGAGAACAAAAACATACCTGCAGAGATTTGAAGCTGGAGCCAACGCTGATGACCATATGTCCCATTAATGCCATTTGTCCTAGTGTAATTATTAACAGTGCCCCCCTGCACTCTCAGAAAGTCCCGTTTTAGACAGTTAATTATGAGGAGTGAGTGAGTGAGTGGTGATGAGTGAAGTAGGGTGGGCAGAGGTGTGGGAGTGGGTGGGCCCGTATTGCAGGGGGTGGCTGGCCCTCTGAGCCATCAGCAAAGCCTTGGGTGAATGTGCACCTACTATTGCCATAAGTGAGTCTCAAGGGTAGCCAGCCATGTGGATTTTTAGGTGAATCCCCCACTTTTAAAGTGTTGGCAGTTATTCAGCTTTATAATGAATACTGTGGAGGAGGCAAAATGTGTGAGTGACATGTTGGCTGCTCTTGAAGGAATTTCTCAATTTTTTTTTTTAAAGCACAGGTGATAAAGAGAGAAAAAAGGAAGGCAGTGGAGGTACAACCTTCAGGTGTGGGCTGGAGGGATACATTGGTGCAGAAACTTTTCCTCTAGCTCTTCCAATACAGGTTTCTGGGCGGGAATGACTAGGGATAGAGAATGCAGTGGAATAATCATTGGTACCCGGTGGGTGTGCGGTTTCTACACTGTAGCTTGGTGGGTGATGGAAATCTGTGCATGACATGTGTCAGAGTGCATCATGGGATGCATTTAATGGGAAACAGGAGTGGTATAGAAATTATTTTCAAATGTGATCAAGGCTTTTAGGTCATAAATTTTTGTTCCTTTCCATAACTAGTTTAGATGAATAGCTTTGGTTTTGAGTCAGGTTGAGTTAATCTTAAATCTTTTATGTTCTCCTGAAAAAATGTAATAATGTCCAAGCTTCCCTTGGAGCCATTTCTCTGTGAAATAGGCGATTTAAGGTCTATCCCGCCCTAAAAGCTTTTAGCCTGTGAAAAGCTGCTTTTATTGCTTTTAAAAACTTCACTCTGTATTTAGAATAAATGGCATTCCTGGGTCTGTTAAATAGGCAGTTAGTAAAGCCGTAGAAGCTGCCCCCTGTACAGCCAACCACATAACTTGTTCAGAGGGCAAGACAACGTATTGGACTATTTTGCAGTGATCAAATGCTGAGACATTATTACAATTAGCTGTGATCCTGTAATCTGCATTCTTAGTTGCAGTCTTCATATACAAAGCATTGATCTGCTTTTAGCGAGTCCTGAAGGTTGACTGGATCTTGGTAGTCTTTCATGTCAGATGCCTGCTAGGACCGGCTGGAATCCAGTTCTTCAGAGGGAGAAGTCTAGGGGGTGTGTTCCGCCTTGAAGGAGTTTCTAGTCTGTGCTATGTTCTCAAGGTGTGGGTTTGCACTCCTCTTTTATAGAATGTGGGTTGTTGGGACTAACACCCTGTGGAGCATTTATGAGCTTTAAATGACATAATTCATGGAAAGTTATTGATGGGGACATAGTAAGCACTAAATAAATAGTAGCCCTTATGATTTTTCTTAACTGTGGATTTAAATTTTTAAAAATCTTGAATTTTTTATTAGTGATTCTGTTGCCATTGACAAGAGTTGAAAAAGATGTTGGCTTCATTTTCTTGATTATTGTAAAATGAGCTAATAATGAAAACAAATGACAGAAATTTGGGGGGTAATTGGTGTAGAGGATGTGGACTGTAAATTAAATCATGTTACAGCAATGTTAAATTTCCTGAATTTGATAATTGTCCTATAGTTATGCAAGAGAATGTCTGTGTTCTTCAGAAATTTGCTGAGTATTTGTGGTTAAGGGGACATAATGTCTGCAACTTCCTCTCAGATGCTTGAGAAAAATAGATGTACGTGGAGAATCATAAAGCAGCTGCACCTGAATGTTGACGGTGATGAGTGTAGGTGAAGGATATTAGGCATCTTTGTACTATTCAGAATGAAATGTAAAAAAATGGGTTGGTGAGAAAAAGTGTAGCTGGTAAATGTTTTGCGAAACCAGGTAAAACTACTGGTTGAGATCGTTCGCTTAGAGTTTCTCATCCAGATGAGGTTGGGCGTGTTTCAGGGTGGTCTGGCCGTAGACTGGAATTTCTCATCCAAAGGTGTCCTCTCAGTTAGAGAGCCCCCACCCTGCTCTCCTTTCCCACGCTCCTGTGCCTGCTTCCTGGGCCTGGCTATTGGACAAGCGGAGCTTCATTGCCCAGCAGTAAGTGCTCGTGCTGTTTCGTTTTCAACGCCAGTCATAATCCTTTGTTCATGACATTGTAATCATCACCACAAGCGGCTAATTGTGATGTCACAAATGGAGGGTTATGACTCAAATGAGGAATAAACAGCAGGGGTAGATTAATTCCTAAGCAAGATGATTCTGTTTGGTGCAAATGCCCTAGGGTAATAAAATTTGAAACCCCACAAAGGCAACAGGAAGACAAAGCAGAACACATGTCATCTAGTAGCCAAATTGTTTTTAAGGGGAAAACTTTCTTTTTCTCTCCTCCTGACTTAATTTTCCAAGTGGCACGAATAGCTCCTCTAAAGCAGATAAGTGAATTTGTTTTTAGGTGTAACAAGGCTCGAGGTGTCTTGCTGACTAATTGCAGGGATGTCACACCTGGGCTGAAATGGGGTCATTGTGGTTTTTCCCCCCATGAAGTTGAATTGCTCTCTGCAGTCAGCATCGCAAAGTTCAGTCCATAAAGATCAGCACAGTGACTGCAGACAGCTGGGCTGATAATGGACCGCAGCCCCAACCTGGAAACCCTGGGTAGAGCCGGGCAGAATGAGAATGGCAGCAGTCTCTTGGGCCCAGCACAGTTTTCTGAATGAGTTACGTGTAACTGAAGCGGTGGCAACAGCTGTTGCTATGGCTGGGCCTGGAATCAGTCGCCGGTTCTCTGCGGAACTCTAATTTTCAATTCCAGGTCAAGGATATATATATTTTTTTGCTTTTAGGAAATGTGTTTTTCCCATACTATTTGGTTAACCAAATATCCAGATTCTCCCCTGCAAATGGCACGAACAGCTCTTTCATCCTTGGGGTTACTTGGCTGTCTCAGGAGTACTTTTGAAATTGGGGCCTTTTCTAAAACTGTGGTTTCAGTAGCCAAACTACACTGGAAATCCCTTGGAATTGTTTTCCTCTTCGCAGGACATAGTGTTCTCTTCTCCCGTGTGTTATATTTAGTTCTCTCTTGGCGGGCTGCTGGAGCCTTCTCGGGTCTGAACTTAACCCTCGCTTCAGTTTTGGAAGCCTTCTTGAGAAATATTGGTGAAAGATTTGAGGCCACACTTTGGCATTAGGAGCAGAGCAAATAAACCCACATTTTAAAAACATGGTAAATTGAGTTATAAAGGAGACTTCCCATTTGAATCTAGGCATTTAATAATAGCCTTTATGCAGAAAGTAGAAATTACGTGATTATTATCTTGGGGCTGTAATTAGAATGTGCTTCTATATTGGTAACATTTAGAAACGTGTAACTTCATCTGTGGCTCCGACGCAGCAGCTCCGCGGTAGCGGCGGGCAGGACGCAACATGACCTTGCAGTTGCACGCTCCTTTGAGGCTCCCTGGAGACAACATAGCGATGAGGGAGTCATGCCTCCATTTGCCACTATTTTGCCCTTTGTTTCTTGAAGGGACCACAGATGTTTTCTGTGTTTTTAAGAGTAGCTCAGAAGTGTTGGGGATGTTTTTCTTGTTGTGTCCCCATTGGTACCTTGCTGCTGTCCTTTCTGCAGATATATTGTCTGGATGCAGTGTGGGCCTCTGTTGTGTTCCTTCAGGTGTGGTCAGCTCTTCTTTCAAAGCGTGTGTACAGTTAGTTAGTTTTTCCTTTGAGTGTCTTGTTTGGATCGTCTAAGGCCCTTCAGAAATGCAGTCATTTTTAGTGTGAGTTTTCTCTGAGCTAATACTGGCTACACACCAGTGATACTGGGAGGAACACATCTAAGCCCAGAGGGACTCTGAGCACGTGACAGGAGCTCCTGAACCTGGTGTGATTGTTAGTGTGGGAAGTCTCACCCCAACCAAGTGCTGTGGGAAACAAAAGTTGTAAAAGTGGCGGCCTCTGGTCTGGGGCTTTTCAGCTTCGAATGGGAGCCAAAATTGTGCCATGCTTAGGACAGCTTCACAACCAAGAGTCAATAAATACCGATTAAACTTGCCTGTGATATTCCAAGGGACTAGGAGATTTCAGTGTTATCTTTGAGAGGAGAAGGCTTCCTGGGGTAGCTGAGCTTGGGAACCAGGGTGGGGAACATTATCATGATCTATGATAACAGAGGCCCCTGGGTGAGTCTCTTCCCTCCCTGCCATTGACTCACCTTGGGACCAATTATTTTACCTAACTCTAGTCTCCTGTGATGACCATCCCTCTCCCCTTTCTTTCTCTTATATACGAGAGTACCTACCTGCTCCATAAGGTAACAGCCACGGGGACTGTTTGGGACAGTTTCTGTGAAGAGGTGGGTGCAGTACCCGTCTTTATTAATTGAGAATTTGGAGTTATCAGTGGAGGCAGAAAGTACACAAGCAAGCTAGGGAAGCTGGCAGGGAAAGGGCTACAGTAATGCTTCTTCTGGAGGGTAGGTTAGTGTGTTTGGAAAGGAAGATCTGTTGAGGGAGGTGATGGTTTTTGGTTAAGGTTAAGGTTTGGTTTGGTTAGTGCCCTTGGTGATCCCAGCTGGGTACCCTGTCTGAGTCAGTTCAGGGATGCAGACCCTGAGTTAGCGGTGCAAGGAGCTTATTGAGGGTTAATGCCTGTGACAGACAATGGGGGAAGAGGCAGGACAGGACATGGGGAACCTCAGAACATGCTGCAGATCTGACACAGTCTCAGCCAAAGCAGTGGAAAGCTGCAGAGCAAAGGTTGATCATTTCAGCTTTTAGTAGAAATGGCCAGGTCCCAGCCCCCGCTACCTTTGTGGCCCTTGTCTGTGGACTGTTTGAAAAGAGCATTTATCTTGGTCCCAAAGCTGCTTGGATCCTGAAGGTCCCTTGCAGCTGAGCATCAAGATCTCAGTGATGCCCTTCACCCCCAGCTAGGCTGCTCTACCATCTAAATTGGGGCCCCGTGCTTATTTTCCATCTTGTTTATTTCCTTCATAGCATTTTATCATCAACTGTAATTAAAAATGTGTACACTTTAATTGGCTGCTGGTATACCAATGGGCCAGAGGAGGGCATTTCCTAGCAGTTTGGCACACAAAGAATCAGGTGTCTTACTGCTCTCATTTGGCTTTGGAAAGGTTGATCGTGAGCCGGAATGCAGTCCTTGTGAATGTTTGCTAAACATTCACAGGGCCATGGGTTGTGGCATCTCAGTTAAATTTTCCCTCGTTCTTGCATGGGGAGGGAGTGGCTTCTCCTTGTTCAGTAGAATGCATGCCTGCAGTCCACTTTATAGATGAGGAAACTGAGCTTTAAGACATTCGATGTAAAGATGCTCCAGGGTCACTCAACTCAGGAGGGGCAGAGATGGGGCTTTAGCTCTTCTGCCCACTGAGCCTATGATCTTAACTACTCTGCCACCGTGGGGCAAAGAGGGGGAACGGGGTTAACGAATGCAAGGAGGACTGGGCCCACACCAGCCCCCTCATACCTCTTACTGTTCAAGGTGTCGGGGTGAAAGGCCTTTTAAGATTGGCCTGTACTGTAAATAGTTGGTGAGATGGGAGGAATTGGATAATCTTAGATACCACTCTTGGGGACCTGAAACTGGTACAGTGTCTGTGAAAGTATCAGGCTACTCCTTCACAATTACACATGGGCAAACCCTTTGATCTGCAACTCTGCCCCCAGATGAACTCCTACAGGTCTGGCTCCTACAGATGAACTTCCACAAGTGCAAGATGATTTATGTCCACGTTATTCATTACAGCAGTGATTGGATTTGGGAAGGACTGGAAACAACCTGATGGTCCATTAATAGGGTTGTTGTAATAAGTGATGGTTTGCTAAGCAATGGCATGTGTGCGGCTGTTACACATGTTATATCAATGAAGCAACTCAATCTGAACTGGTACATATGTTTAACTCTATCTATGCTTGTATTTTCCTGGATATCTCGTTTATCAGGGGGGAAAAGCAAGGTGCACAACAGTATCTAGATGAGGCTCCCTGTTTTCTGGGACACATATAGGAGCATCACAACCATCGTGGTGATAGTGCTGTCCTGGGAGTTTGCAGGAAGAGGTGAGGGAAGGTGTAGTTTTCACTGGCCATCCTCTTGTAACTTTGATTTGACTGTTAAAATATATGCATGCATTATCAATTCGGAAAATTCAATAAAGAAACTTTAAAACCAATATTCATTGGCCATTAGGAGCAGGAAGGAAGTAACCGTGTAAAGTTTACCAGTTGGACAGGAGCTGCAGCACAATGAACCAAAACACAATGTCTCTTTATTTCCTCTTGAGAGGAGACCACCACGGAGATTTTCACCAAATTTGGAGGAAATGTTGGGAATTTGACTTGAAATCTTATTATCTGGCTTATCTGAAATTTGGGTTAGGGGACCTTCCGTGGCACCGAAATTGGTACTTAGCCGTTCATTGTCCAGGGTTCCCACAAACCCGGATTTGAAGTACAGGGCACATGTGTGCCACCTGCGTTAGCCCTGCTCGGGGTGACAGCTGGCGTGTATCTATGTACCAACAGTTAGTGATTTGCGGGGAGTGTGGGGAGTCCACCATTCAGATGTGTTTGTTAAGGCTGTAAATGGACCCCTGGGGATGGACATTAGGGGACCTGGCCTGACCTGATTAAATGTGGCTTAGGGACCCTTTTGGAAGTTATGGGTTAATTTTTTTTCCTTTCTGAAAGTGATTGCAATGAAAAGAAGTGAAAGAAATAATGAAACTGTTAACTTTCATATTTATACAAAAGTATGAAAAAGAATGAGAAGTTAGGAGAGCATGAATTATTTTTTAAGGACTTTGTAGCTTCAATGGATGGTCATAGAAAATCTTTTTATTTAACACATTAGACAGATTCTTCAGAAGCCAATTTGCATTCACTTAGAGAACTGTTTGTGGGGGTGGTGTACAATGTGTGGCAGACAGTACCTGCTCCTTCTCAGGAAGTCAGTATGTAAAATAGCCCTCAGATGATGACAGATTTATGGTAGGGAGCATTACGACTTTTTTTTTTGTTTCCATGTCTGCTAAAGGGCTAATAGAACAAGATAATTTGAGTCACATACCATTATGTTGATGGGGTGTGGGAAGCTCACACCAGCTTCAAGAGGTGGAACTGTGTACCTGGCCTTTAAAAGCAGCTTTTTAGCAGAAGTCATTGAAGTACAGCTCCTTGGTAATTACATGGTTTAGAGATGTGCTCACTGAGCGCCTTCTTCTAAGGGTGTCTGACCTTCTGGAGTGGTAGCTGACATCTTCTCTACCTCGGTTCATTGAGGCGGTTGTCAGGAAGGCTGTGTTGCAGGTAGGGATGTCTCCAGACAGAGAGAGAGTGAGAGAGGACTCCCTGGAGTGATGCATGTTTCCAGCCAGATTTACATTATTTACAGGGGATTAGGCAGAGACCAGGCTTTAGACCAGTGTTGCCCTGGAAAATTGTTTTCTATCCTCAAGCCACAAAAATGGCTGTATGCTAACCACCCTAGGGAGCAGGTTCCCCAGTGGCAACCTAGATGCTGTATCCAGGCATGTGTTGTCCCAGCTGGGGATCTTTGAGAAACCAGAGCTAGAGAAAGCGTGAGCTCATCAGAGGCTCTCTTTTCTGAGCTGCCACCATCTTCCTACAGACTCAGGGCTACCAGCTGTGGAAACCAGTCTTAAGCTTTGTCTGTGATTAGCTGCTCTGCAGGAAGGCTCTTAGCGTTTCCCTGGTCCTGGCGCTGTTGGGTACATTGGAGTGGTCTAATTTGGCTCCTCACGGAGGGAGATGTGCAACTCAGAAGAGAAGAAAGGAGCCTATGTCCATCCTCACCCCTGGTGTTTTTTATAACAGAGTACTTAATACTTAATGTTTGCAAAATTCAATTTTTAATGCCCTTGTGAGCTCCTACTTTACATTGTGTCCCTTTCCTGTTTCTAGGTCATTGGGTGGTAAATGGTAAACACTGCCATATCCAGCTCTTTTCTGGGTTATCTTCTGCGAGGCTTGTCAGTAGTAGCTCAGTCTTAGATAGGTGGATTGACTTGGACCTGCCTGCCGAATTCATGGACTCTCTCTTACTGCTCTTCTCAGTGCAGCAGGGAGACTGTCCTGTGTCTGGTGTAGTCACTTGACATACAGGATAGAGGTTGAGGTTTGGTGATGGAGTTGAAAGTTGGTTACCATGCTGGCGAATTGGAGCCGATTTAGCCCAGGCATGCTGACATCTGTTTGAGGGCTCCTTTTACCATAGTAATCCATCACTCTGGGTTTTATTTCTAGGGATGAAAATTGTATTTACTGTTAGCCTAAGGGAGAGCATTATGCATTTCCTTTTTGGGAATGCTATAGCAATGACCCCTAATGCCAGCCAGAAAGGATTGAGTTAACGGAGTGAACTATTTGAGGCAATGATTTATATAACTGATTGCTCCCCTATCTTCATCGATAATAAAAAGTTGAGACTATGTGTATACATTCACATGTGTACACATGTGATAGCATGTTTATGGGATCTACAGAAACTCTAGGATTCTTTTTTTAATTATATTTTATTGATTATGATATTACAGTTGTCCCAATTTTCCTCCTTTGACCCCTTCCACCCATCACCCCCACTCCTTCAGGCAGTCCTCCCACCATTGTTCATGTCCATGGGTCATGTGTGTAAGTTCTTTGGCTGCTCCATTTCCTGTACTGTACTTCACATCCCATGGCTATTCTGTGACTACCTATTTGTGCTTCTTAATCCTCTCACGTCTTCACCCATTCTCCCACACACCCTCCCATCAGACAACTATCAAAACATCTCCATGTCCATGATTCTCTGTTCTTCTTTGCTTAGTTTATTTTTTAGATTTAATTGTTGAGATATATATATATATATATATATATATATATATATATATATATATATTTATTGCCATTATATTGTTCATAGTTTTGATTTTCTTTTTTTTTTCTCAAATAACTCCCTTTAACGTTTCATATAATAATGGATTGGTGCTAATGAACTCCTTAATTTTTTCTAGTTTGGGAAGCTCTTTATCTGCCCTTTGATTCTAAATGATAGCTTTGCTGGGTAGAGTGATCTTGACTGTAGGTCCCTGCTTTTCATGACTTTGAATATTTCTTGCCAATCCCTTCTTGCTTGCAAAGTTTCTTTTGAGAAATCAGCTGACAGTCTTATGGGAATTCCCATGTATGTAAGTAACTGCTTTTCTCTTGCTGCTTTTAAGATTCTCTCTTTATCTTTAACCTTTAGCATTTTAATTATGATGTGTCTTGGAGTGGGCCTCTTTGATCCATTTTGTTTAAAACTCTCTGTGCTTCCCAGATTGCATGTCTATTTTTCTTTCACCAAATTAGGGAAGTTTTGTTTCATTATTTTTTTTTAAAGATTTTATTTATTTATTTTTTTAGAGTGGGAAGGGAGAGAGAAAGATAGGGAGAGAAACATTGATGTGTGGTTGCCTCTCATGTGCCCCCTGCTGGGGACCTGGCCTGCAACCCAAGCATGTGCCCTAGACTGGGAATCGAACCGATGACCCTGTGGTTCGCACTGGCACCCAACCGCTGAGCGACGTGAGCCAGGGCTCATTCTTTTTTCAAATAGATTTCCAATTTCTCTTCTCCTTCTGGCAGCCTTATGATGCAATTGTTGGAATGCTTGAAGTTGTCCCAGAGGCTGCTTATAGCATCCTTGGTTTTTTAGATTTTTAAAAATATATATATTTTATTGATTATGCTTTTACAGTTGTCCCATTTCTTTCTCACCTTCATTCCCCTACACCTTCTATGTCCCCTCCCTCCAGCATTCCCCTACCTTAGTTCATGTCTGTGGGTTATATATGTAAGTTCTTTTGCTTCTCCATTTCTTATACTATTCTTAACCTCTCCCTGTCTATTTTGTACCTGCCATTTATGCTTCATTGTCTCCCCACTCCCTCCCTGTTGATAACCCTCCATGTGATCTCTATTTCTGTCATTCTGTTCCTGTTTTAGTTGTTTGCTTAGTTTGCTTTTGTTTTTGTTTTTTTTTTTAGGTTCAGTTGTTGATAGTTGTGAGTTTGTTGTCATTTTACTGTTCATAGTTTTGAGCATCTTCTCTTTCTTAGGTAAGTCCCTTTAACATTTCATATCATAAGGGCTCAGTGATGATGAACTCCTTTAACTTGACCTTGTCTAGGAAGCACTTTATCTGCCCTTCCATTCTAAATGGTAGCTTTGCTGGATAGAGTAATCTTGGATATAGGTCCTTGCCTTTCATGACTTGGAATACTTCTTTCCAGCCCCTTGTTGCCTGCAAGGTTTCTTTGGAGAAATGAGCTGATAGTCTTATGGGCACTGCTTTGTAGGTAACTGTAACTGTCTCCTTTTCACTTGCTGCTTTTAAGATTCTCTCCTTCTCTTTCATCTTGTGTAATGTAATTATGATGTGTCTTCGTGTCTTCCTCCTTGGATCCACCTTCTTCAGGACTCCCTGGGCTTCCTGGACTTCCTGGAAATCTGTTTCCTTTACCAGATTGGGGAATGTTCTCCTTCATTATGTTTTCAGATAAGTTTTCAATTTCCCGTTTTCCCTCTTCTCCTTCTGGCACCCCTATGATTCAGATGTTGGAATGTTTAAAGTTGTCCGGGAGGTTCCTATGCCTCTCCTCATTTTTTTGAGTTCTTGTTTCTTCTGTTGTGGTTAAATGTTTCTTTCTTCCTTCTGCTCCAAATCTTTGATTTGAGTCCTGATTTCCCTCCCCTCACT
>VMDR010026744.1:0-13773 GCA_007922815.1 Macrotus californicus
AGGGCTGCAGTTCCCCCGTTGCCCTGATTATTAGGTTTGGCCATGTGCCTAGATGTGGCACATGGAATCTGAGTAAAAGGGATTTATGTCACTTCTATTTTGGAAGATTTAGAAACTCTCTATAATTTGGTATGCTTTCTTTTCCTTTATGCCATGGATAATGGACATACTGCAGATGGTGGCTCCTCTGTCATCTTTGGTCCCAGCCAATCCATGAGGGACAAGTCAACGAGCAAGAGTCATTGTCCCTTTAAGGCACTGAGACATAGAGGCATTTATGCCAACAATCCTAACCAATCCTATCATAGAACATTTAAAAATTCCTACTTAAGACTTGAATGATGAAAAAGACCTAGCCACACAAAGTCTATAGTAACAAAGACATTCAGATGTTTGAGGGGCAGAAAGGACGGTGGCTGACCACTGGAGAATAGAAAAATAGCTGTAGTGTGACAAGAGGCAGAGGTAAATGAAGATAGAACCATGCAGGATCCAAAAGCCAGAGGAACAGGCTTGGATTTCCACTTAATTTCCATAGGCAGTGAGAGAGAATTCTAAACTTCAGTGGGGTCAGAGGGGTAACATAATCTGATTTAAGGTTACCCTTACATTATAGCTCTTAAAAAGACAGAGTAAAAACCTTGCTACCTCCATCTCTAAAATAACAAAAACATTTGATTTAAAAATACTCTATAAAAAATGAAGACAATAGATGGATATAGGACTTTTAAATGTTTTGGCCAAACAGAGGAAGATGAAATTTACATAAGGAATTGGTGATGAGAAGCCAGCCACTTGCACAGAACTTGAGAAAGATTTAGGAACAGGATACAGAACATACAGGAGTATTAGAGATGCTGAATAAAGAGTATTATTTAACAGGGTAGATAAGCATATAGAGCTCTGGATCTGCAGTGCCATCAGGTTCAGACAGACAGCTACCTATCCTCAGTCCTGGGGAAAGAGGAGATACAGGCTATGAATAAGTTGAACTAGAAAGACTGAACCAAGCAATAGAGAAGGGTAGTGGTGAGATTGACACCAAAAATCAGGGGGTTAGATAAAGCTACATTATAAATTGTGAATAGCTGGCAATCTTCTGGACTGCCAAATTTGAGGGGCCTGACCTAATGCTCAGGCAAGAGTCTAAATGAGACCCTTCTGGAGAAATTAAACTATCCCAGAGAAAGGACCTTTATGTACTGACATTTGAAGGAATTTAAAGAAACAACTATCTAGCCTCCTGACATCCCTCCAGTAAAGCCCATCCACAGAATTTTCAATTAGTTTTTGAATGTCTCACCCTAAATTATGAACAGACAAGGTGCACCAGACATTTTATGAACAGCTTCTCCTGGAAAGCAAACAGAAAAGAGGAGAATATGCAAATAAAGTAGGAGCAGTAAAGCTATCAAAATGTAAGAAAAGAAAATGCCTCTAGGAAACCATCAACAGGATACTTACTATACATAGGAATATTTAGAAAATTGTTAAATATAATGAACAACAAATTCAGTTAAAGGAATAGAAAATAAAGTTGAGGCAATATCCCATAATGTAGAACCAAAAATACACAAGAGATCAGAGATGAAAACTTATGTGATTCAGTACCTGAATAACAAAAGCTTTAGGAATAATTTGAAGGGGAGAAAATTACCCAAGAAAAACTAAAGAAAAGTACCTAGCACTGAAAATAGGCATTTGCAAATAGAAAGAGCTTTTCAAGGGCCTAGCTTATGAACGGACAGAGGCACAAAACACATCAACTTAGAATGTCAAAACATCAGTGGGAAAAAGAGCTTCCAGGCTTCCACAGTGGTAGGGAGAGGTAATAAACCAAAATGTACTGGATTTCTCAACAGCAATGTAGGAACAGGTAAGTGCCTTATACATTATTTTCAACATACATTTCTGTAACTATTCAAATGATCAACTAGTGAATGTTGAATAAATTTTTCAGTCATGCAGAAAACCCTAAAATTTATGCCCTAGGTACTCTTTCTCAGTAAGTTACTAATATGAATAAAGAAATCATGAGATCCCATGTGGTCCAGGAAACAGGACTAAACACAGGAAGGAGGCAAAGGGAATTCCCAGACCATGAGTTCTATAACTAACCCAGAGAAAATGCAGTATTCTTACCTAAGACAAGCTCCCTATCCTCTAGAAAGCAGCTATCTGCTTTCATTTCTATGAAATGAAATAACTTTTAAAAACATACTATGAAAAACTTCAAGCTTATAAATACAAAAGTAGAATTATATGAATCTTTTGTTCTTCAGTAACTAACATTTTGTGATATATTTTAAGTCATTTTCTGAAAAATTCCCAAGACCTAGGTATCAAGTGTTCGCTACTGCACATAGCAATTTATCCTAACAAAAACTAACAAAGTTATAAAATACAGTTAAAACTTTTTTAATGATTTTTAATTTTTCAATCACAGTTGACATATGGTATTGTATCAGTTTCAAGTGTACAACCCAGTGATTAGACATTACACAACTTACTAAGTGACCATCCCAATAAATCTCATACCCATCTGACACCATATGTACTTATTATTGACTACATTCCCCATGCTGTAACTTTACATGCCATGACTATTCTTTAACAACCAATTTGTACTTCTTAATCCCTTCACCTTTTTCCCCCATTCTCCCCAAAGCCCCTCTCATCTGACAACTGTCAAGATATTCTCTGTATTTGAGTCTGTTTCGTTATTCTGCTTTCTAGATTAAATTCTTGGTAAATATGTATTTATTGACCTTTTTATTGTTCATATTTTTAATCTTTTTTTAAAACATTTTTTGTAATAGTGGTTTGGTGGTGATGAACTCGCTTTTTCTTGTCTGGGAAGCCCTTTATTGTTGTCCCATTCTAAATGATAGCTTTGCTGAGTAAAGTAATCTTGGTTGTAGGTCCTTGTTTTTCATCACTTTAAATATTCTTGCCAAACCCTCTGGCCTGTGAAGCTTGTCTTGAGAACTCAGCTTACCATCTTATGGGAGCTTCCTTTTAAGTAATTAACTGCTTTTCTGTAGCTGCTTTTAAGATTCTGTCTTTAACCTCTGGCATTTTAATATGATGTGTCTTGGTATGGGCATCCTAGATTTGTATGTCTACTTCCTTCACCAGGTTAGGAAAGTTTTCTGTCATTATTTTTTCAAATACTTTTTCAATTTCTTGCTCTCTCTTCTCCTCCTTCCAGCACCCCCATGATGCAAATGTTGGTATGCTTGAAATTGTCCCAGAGACTCCTACACTATTCTCATTTTTTAATTTTTTTTTTTGCTCTTCTGATTGGGTGTTTTTTTTACTTCCTTGTATTGTTGATTCTCTACTTCATCTTCTCTACTGTTGACCCCCTGTAAATCATTCATTTAAGTGTATCTTTCATTTCTGACTGTTTTTTATGGTTTCCATGTCCTTTTTTATGCTGTTGAAATTCTAAGTTCACTGAGCATCTTTTTTTCATTTCTACATTTCAGTAAAAGAAAAATATGTATTTTATCAGCAATGCTGAGCCAACATTTCCAAATATAATTTACAGATAGCCTGAGAATGAGGGTCACTCAGGCAATGTCATGTTTCACTTTCTTCATGTGACTCTTCAGTAGTAGAGTTTGATGTAGCAATCCTAGCTGTTGAGGTGGAGGCTTCACCCTTCTCCAGTTAGATGAAAAGCTCATCCTTTTCAGACAAATCTTTGTTGTATAGCTTCTGTGCCACGTTTTTCTTGTGTGTGGCTCTGAGATTTCCATACGTATCCCTAAGTCTTCTCCAGAAAACACCCTCCTCCATCTTGCATTCCAGTGAGCATCTCTTATGCCAGAGAATTAAGGAAAAAATCCTTGAGCTTCCTTCTATACCTTCCTTTGATGCTGTTCTATGACAAATAGCAATGAGACAGAAAATTACAATAAAAATCATTGCTACTACAATCACAGATACTGCCACAGTGAGTTTGTTCTCATACCCATATTCTGGTACTTTTTGTGTGAGCTTACATGACTCCTCCTCTTCCTGCTCACCCTGGGCTTCTGTCCTCTTACTTTCCCATTGGAAATCTTTACTTCTTGCTGCTCACTGAAAAGCTTCATCAGGAGGTTCATGAAGGCTGACAAGCCTGTCCTTTTTGCCTGAAGATGCCCTCTCTGGCCACCGTCAGGCTCAGGGCTGGTGTTCTTCAACCAGCCATGTAATACTTTCAAGAACAATCCTTCTATAAATAGTTCTCTATCTGTAAAAGGAGATTAAAATGCCTGTTCTGCGTACCACAACCTGTTTGTCAGACATTCAGTATCACAATGCTGTTTGACGGTCTTGCCAAGTACCTCAATATTATTTTTAAATTGGCAGAAGCAGCAGGCCAAACAGCTAGGTAGGATCAATTTTTGCATTTCAGGATCATCATGAGGATGTTCTCAATTGTTGTGACACCTGTGTTGTTCCAATGTCTAAAATATTTTAATGCTGGCAATTTAAAAAGATACTAATCTTCAACAGTTGTCAAGGCTTACAATTGAAAATTAATTTGTGTAAAAACTGCATTTCATGGTAGGCCTGAAACGTTCCAAAGCTTAGTTTTGTTTTAAATTGCTATGAAGATTTAAATACTTGAACAGTAGTAGGCCTTCCTATGAATCCTTATGTAATTTCCTCAAATTACATTCACTGAGGATTAGCTTCTCAGCCCAACAGTATCACTTCCATATATCTTTTTCAATATAAGAAATAAGCTTCCTTTGAAGATGATGAAGGTGCTGCTGTAAGTACTGGGCTCTGACACAGGCACTATGCAGAACTGCTGCTTTGGGCCAGGACCAATACATAACAGTTTCTCATTACTACAGGTACAGAGGACACGTATGTTCATGGTGGCATTCTGTTCAGTTGCTGGAGCAGATGACTCTGGTTGCTGAGTTCTGACAACTTCCAGGTCCAAAGGTTGAATTACGACTTCAGTCGAGGTTAGCTGTTGAGCCTGAACAGGGTCTGGATGTGGAAGGAAGTGTCACCTCAGGGTACTTTGGAGAAGCTGTGGTCTGCTGCAGGGCTATCGCATCAGCCTCCAAAGTAGGGTTCTCTTGCTGAGATGGAGATGATTCTGTCTTCTCAGGGTGCTTTGAAGGGATCTCCTGCTGGGTTGGAGGTTTGACCACCTTAGTCAATTTTGCTGAATGAGCTGAGACGTTCTTCTTAGTCATAGATGGTTTAATCTCCTTAGGGCGCTTTGGTGTCATCAAAACTGCTAGATACACATTTTTAACATTTATATTATGCAACACTGGATGCTGAGCTTCACCCAAACCTAGAGGTGAGAATGTCACCTCATGATGTATTGAAGGCTGAGCTACACCATCCCTACAGGATTTTGGAGGCTGAGCTGGACCTTCCTGCTGGACTGGAAAAGGTTCTACACAGGCTAGAGGCAACTGCAGCAGAGCTGAGCTATTCTACTATATTGAAGACTCAACATTTTCCAAAGATTTAGATGCTGACCTAACACTCATTGATAAACTAACAAAGATTTCGGCACTGGGGACACTGCAGACTGAGCTGAAGCTTCCTCCTAGGTTGAAGATGATTTTTGCATCTCAGGGGCTTCTGGTTGATAAGCTGAGGCTCCCTGAGGTTTTAGAGCAAGTTCCATTTACTCAGGGGCCTCTGCAAGCAGAGCTCAGGCTTCCTGTTGAGGTGGGTCAGGTGGTGCTTCAACGTGTTCTGAAGCTGTCCACTGGGAGCGCTGGCTCTGGGGCCTCCCAGAGGGTGTGGGCCAAGCTCAGCTGTCCCCCGTGTTCTGCCTGGAGCCATCCAGAAGGAACTACAAAGCAATCTGCAAATAGCTTCTATTTGTGCTTGGCCTGAAAGTGCCCAGGCAGTGCCAAACTGCAAACCAAGGCCACTGCTAGTGCTGGCTGGGCTTGGCACCACTTAGCGAGAGATATGGGGCACACTGAAGCCAGATGCCACCTGAGAGACTTTATAAAAGTCTGAAGCATGAGCTAAGACAGGCCATTTGTATGGAAAAACTACTGGAAATAGCTTGGGTGGGCCTATAAGTTAAGTGGGATGAGGTCCCAGGTAATCACCAAGGAGAGGCAAGGGGTGTAAGCCAGGCTGATGAAGACTCAGACATGGCGCCTCATCTGCTGGCTTTTTGAGGGATTTCTCATTAAATGAACAAATGGCCTCAGCCAGTGCTTTTGCCTGGCAGAAAACTGTCCCTCTAGCTCTCTCCCTGATGCCAGACAATTCAGTTCCTCCCCATATGTCTCTGGTGCCTTTCCAGCTATGACCTTAGTGTTACAGCTTTGAGGAAGAGAATCCAAGTTAAGTCCTCCATCTCATCAGACATAATCCTCATTGGATTTTACAACCAGATGTTATGGGGACTTGTCTTCCTGGCACTAGAACCCTGGGCTGGTGTGGAGCTAGGACACCTAGCTCTTCACAGGGAACCTCCCACAGCCAAGATATATCTCCCAATTTTTATTTGCCATTTTGGTTTGGGACAGTCTATTCCCCATCTCCACCCCTCTTATCAGTCTCAAGGTGGCTTCTTTAAATCCCTAGTTGTAGGACTTGAACTCAGCAAGGTTTCAGGTGGTTCTGAATGCCATCTGTTCTGTAGTTTAGTTGTAATTTTGGTATGGTTGTCAGAGGATGCAAGTACCCCATTTACCCATGCCAGTACCTTGACTGGAAATCTCAACTCTTTATAATATCCTCTCCTCCCCTCTATTACCTATACTATCAAAGAAATGATAGATTATATACAGCAAACTCTCAAATATCAGTGCCAAAATGTGTACCCCATATAACCTAAAATATAAATATTCTGAAGGGATTTTTTGTGTTTTCAGTTTGACTCGAATTATTTTGTAGTTTTATTAAATAAGCAATTGTGTCCTAGATATTTATGAAAACTTAAACAAAATAGTCAAAATATACCTCTCTAATGAATATACCGGTCTATTTCCAAATTTATGGTTTCCATATTACCTGAAGGTTAGGGAACTAACTAAGGGCCCTAAGCTCATACAATATGTATCATATTTGTGATTAGTGTAAGAAACTTGTGATTAGGCCTGGCTGGTGTGGCTCAGTGGATTGAGCACCGGCCTGTGAACCAAAGGGTCACTGGTACAATCCCTAGTCAGGGCACATGCCTGGGATGCAGGCCAGGTCCCCAGTGGGGGATGCATGGGAGGCAACCACACATTGATATTTCTCCCCCTCTTTCTCCCTCTCTTTCTCCCTCCCTTTCCTTCTCTCTAAAAATGAATAAAATTAATCTTGAAAAAAATTAATTTGTGATTAATGTTAAGAAGTTAATCACATGAAAAGGAAAAAAGGTTTTCCAGTAAATTCGTTACATGACTTATATAAATAAAACACTAAAATACAGTAATGCCTAGTTTATTCTTTTAAAAAAAATAGATGTATAAATCTTCCAAATAAGTGTTGATTTCTTTAAGCATTAAATATTTCTTAAAATAATGTGACTGGAAATCTAATGTATATTAGACACACCCACATCTGCTTAAATGAAGTATACAGCAAACACATTTTCTTAATAACAGGGCCATCATCATATGCAGTAGTACATCAACAACCTCAGTAAGTTACACAGAAGCCACCTGCCAGGGTTCTCAACCTCGGGGCTCTTCATGGGCCAGGTTAACTTTGTTGTGGGGCTGTCCTGTGCACTGCAGAATGTTAGCAGCATCTCTGGCCTCTGACCACCAGAAACCAACAGTATCCCCTCCAAAGCATGACAATCAAAGATATCTCCAGACACTGCCAAATGTCCCTACTGGGTGGGGGGGCATGCTAGGATAAAGGGAGAGGCAAACTCACTGGCTGCGAACTAAATGGTCATCTTTTTGCAACTGTGTACTTGATTTTTGTAATATTCTATCTTTCCCCCCTCAGTGTTTACCTCTCAATGGCACAGTAACCTCTTTTAAGTATGCATGTTTCTCAAAGAATTCCATTTTCCTTTGAAAATTATTTTCAATGTGTTGTCCACCAAAATATCAGAACACCTCTTTGATTATAGTTGAAGAGGGTAGAACTCTCCTCTGAATACACGGTACGAGTTTTCAAATCATAACTCTTACAGATATTATTTAGCCTTTTTAGATAATTTGGTCTTTTTTAAAACTAAAGAACATCATTGATCATTATTTGATTTGACAAAATCAACATTATTAAAACACAGGTAAAAAAATGTGAGTTTATATTGATTCTCACAAATTAACTGCAATAGTATCTAGAATATCACATAATAAATATCAGCCTTGGCTAGCGTGACTCAGTGGATTGAGTACCAGATTGTGAACCAAAGGGTCACCAGTAGGGGTCACATGAGAGACAACAACACATTGATGTTTCTCTCCCTCACTTTCTCTCTCTCTGAAAATAAAATCTTAAAAAAAAAAAAGGGAAAGTAGTATCAAATGAGGGAGAAACAGGATAAAAGCATCACCTGCAGATGCCCCTGGCAAAGAGGATACTACATCTGTAAGTGAGGTTCATAGTGTACAGCTCATTAAAAAAATCCTACAGAAAATGCAACTGACTTACTTGGGTTAAGTGTTTTTCCTTTTGGGAAGAGAAAGAAGAGGTAAAAGGAGGTAGTAGGAATTCAAAGGCATATGCAGAATGGCTTCTCCATTTCAAAATGGTCATAAAAATTTTAGATCGTGGCACTAGGGCACCTTTGAGGAAAAAAACACCTTAACTAGAGTAGGCTCATAGCATAATTCTTCAGTAATATGTACAACTGTCAAGTAATGGAGCAGACTTAATAACTATATTTTAATAACGGCTATCTATTTTTCTTCCCATCCTCTGGGGTTTGATCTATTTCAGAATCACAGGGACACTTTTCCATGTAGTTTCTAGGAAAGAATCCTCTTATTCTCAAAACACCTTCTTCAATCATTAAGAATTTTGTCTTCATACAACCAATATCGTAACCCTCTCAGGGCTAAAATGAACTACCCTTTCCATAGCCTTATTCAAGGATCTTCAGTGCAGGGGCTCATGAAAAATGTTGTTTTATTCAAAGTACAGCAAGTATCACTGTAATTTTGTATTACTTTTTACCCAACACTTCTTACTCTTTTATCTGCTTTTTTTTTTTTTTTTTTTTTTGCCCTGGTTGGTGTGGCTCAGTGGATTGAGCATCGGCCAGCAAACTAACGTGTCACCGGTTCGATTCCTGGTCAGGGCACATGCCTGGTTTGGGGGGCATATGAGAAGCAATCGCACACTGATATCTCTCCCTTTTTCTCCCTCCCTTCCTCTCTAAAAATAAATAAATAAAATATTTAAAAAATAAAATATTACCTGCTTTTTGTTTCAATTGTTCTATTCTTAAGCTGTACTGGTGACAGCTTTTTCTTATTGGGCACTCTAGTCCATCTCCTTCTGGGACCCCTGACCAGGTAAACACCTCTTTACAGTTCTTCCATCAACTTCCCACATCATAAGGAAAAACAAAGACTTCATCTAGTTGAGAATACTGAATTCTATCTTTAGCCTTTTCTTTGACCCATGATTCAATGGAAGTTTGGTTTCTGAGATTTTCACAACATGCCAATGGCTATGGTTGTTCCTAATGCTAATCCCAGGACAAACAAGGTGGCAGCAAATGCACCTAAACCAAACAAAATAATCGGAAGAGGATCTCTCCAGGCAGGCTGCACTCATATCAATCTTTACCGTGTTCCACCCAAATAACAGACAGTTATAAAGCTGTGTATACACAGTCATAACAAAAATGAAGGCGACATGAATATAACCCAATGGTATTAGAAACAGAAACAGTGTGAACGAAGCATGATTTTGGTAACTACAACAGTTGCTGATCCAAAACCAATGAGGATTCATCTTCATCACACACCTGTTATACTTTCAGCAGTGATGTGACCATGGTACCCTCTATGTTTGGGAGACTTGACAATACTGGAGGTACCTGCAGTCCTGAGAATTTTCCAATTTCCACCCCAGAGGAACAAAGCCATGACCAACAAACATGGCACTGAAGTAATTATAATGAATCATGACAGTCCAATTTAGCAACATGATGAAATTCACACTTCCTCCAGTTGTATGTAAGGGCCAATACCACAACACAGTCAATCATGGCCATCATAGAACACATTGCTATAATACCAAGGGCTATAATGGGACACCAGTGACAAAGCATCTTTAATTCTGGAAGATTTTCAAACCTGATAACTGAGCAGAACACATCCATTTTAGTGAAGAATGCCTTCCTATCTTTAAAGAATTATAGATTTCCTTTTTCTGTGCACACATTTCCATGTGCCACAAGTCCGTTTGTGTTCCTTAATTGTCATGTCTTTAAGTCACACAATTATTAATGCAGATTGTGCCATTTTCACTGTTACAACTCAGAGCTCTTTACCTAAGCTATGAGAATCCAGGTTCTTGGTTTGAAACTCAATCTCTCTGGTCCTTGGTGCCTGCTCCTTGGCCACCACATTTCTGGGGCACCCTAGGCTCAGCTTATCTCCTTTTCGGGTAACTCCATCATGGGTACCTCAGTCCACAGAAGGCAGAAAGACAGAAGAAGGTTGCAAGAGGCTGGGGTGCAGAACCCAAAACCACCTGTTGGTCTCTCAGCTAGCGCTCCAGCTGCTATTCCTGCTCAGATCCAGTGTGCAGTCTCTGTGACCTAGCTTATTTGGTCTTGTTTTAGTTTTCACCAAGACCAAAGGTACAAAAAACGGTATCCTGTTTTAATTTGCTTTTCTTACGATTGTCATTGAGGCCAAACTTCTTTTCAAGCAGTTGTTTGTTTTTTCACATTTTCAGCTCTTCCTTAAAAAAAAAAAAAAGTGCCTGTGAACCCTGGCTGGTTGTGGCTCAGTGGACTGAGTGTAAGCCTGTGAACAGAAAGGTCACTGGTTTGATTCCCAGTCAGGGCACATGCCTGGGTTACAGGTCATGTCCCAAATTGGGGGGGGGGGTGTGAGAGGCAACCAAACAATGTTTCTCTCCCTTTCTTTCTTCCTCCCTTCCCCTCTCTCTAAAAGTAAATAAATAAAAAAATGTTTTAAACTGCTTGTTTGAAATATATAAAGCACTTATATGACTCAACATCAGGAAACCAAACAAACCAATTAAAAAATGGACAAACAACCTGAACAGACACTTCTCCAAAGAGCACACAGAGATGGCCCACAGACACATGAAGAAATGAGCAACATCACTAGCCATCAGAAAGATGCTAATTAAAACCACAATGAGCTATCACCTCACACCTGTCAGAATGGCTATCATTAATAAACAAGTGCTGGTGAGGATGTGGAGAAAATGGAACCCTAGTACACCACTGGGGGGAATTAAAAAACTAAAAAAGAAGTACCTTTTGACCCAGTGATTCCACTTCTGGGAATATATCATAAATCCCAAAACATCAAAAGAATACATGTACTCCTTATGTTCAGAGCAGCATTGTTGCAATAGCCAAGATCTATTAACAGCCTAAGTGCCTATCAGACGAGTAGATAAAAAAGCTGTGGTGCATTCACACAATGTAATACTATGCAGCGGTAAGAAACGAGGGACTCTTACCTTTTGTGACAGCATGGATGGGCCTGGAGACTATTATGATAAGTGAAATAAAGCCAGTCAGTCAAAGACAAACATTATACAATATCACCTTGTTTGTAGAATCTAGTGAACAAAATAAACTAATGAGCAAAACAGAACCAGAGGCATAGAAACATGAAACAGACTGACAGCTGTCAGAGGGGAGAGGGCATATGGGGACTTGAAAGGAGATAAAGGAATTAGCTAAGGAACATATATATGCATTACCCATTGACATGGACAAAGGTGTGATGATTGCCTGAGGGAGTAGAGGGGAGGGTGGAAGGGGGAAAAGGGGGAAAACTGGGACAACTGTACTACCATACACAAAATTTTTTTAAAAAAGGGAAGTGTTTATGTCTGTGTATTATATTGTTTGCCATTTTCTTAATGATTTTTCAAAATTCTTTATATACCAGAAGAAAAGTACACTTGGGGGTTATCATTTATATTGCCAATATTGTCTCAGTTTCTTTGTTTATAATGGCCTTTCTCCAGTTTTAAATTTTTATGTAATCAAGTTTGTCAATCTTCTAAGATTTTTATCCTTGGCATCATCAATCACCTTTCTGAACTTAAAATTTTTAAAAAACATACTAAAACAATGTACACTTTGCCCCCATAAAAATCTAACTCCTTGTTAGTACATCTGATTTGTTTAATCATATGAAATGTTTTCTGAAAAATAAAAAAAATTCTAATCCTTTTTTTAAAGCCAAATTTACCAGAGGCATATAGTTGGAAAGAAAGATAAAACACAGGAAAAGAAAAAGTTCAATAGAACTCAAAATAGGAGAAATTTTCTCATTAGTACAAAGTTTCTTTTATAAAGGATTAAAAATTATGAAAATCATAAAATCCCTGACACAGAAGAACTTTGGCTTTTGTATCTACAGCAGATTGTCACTGGCAGATTCCACATGTGCCAATTTACCAACCTGCTAAAATTATTTTTAACCCTACATTCATTATTGTGTGGACTTCTGCAGTCAAGCCCACACTCCCAGCTGAAGTGGAACAGGGCAACGCTCTGCTTTCTCCTTCCAGCTCAGGCTGCAGATAGCATACTTTTTGCAATCTAGGGCCATGTTTTTGGTATTTTTGTGGTTTTTGTTGCTTTTGCTGTTTAAAATGGCCCCAGGGCTCTAACCAGTATGGCTCAGTTGGGCGTGCTTCTGCAAAACCTGGTGACAGCACATGCCTGGGTTGTGGGTTCAGTCCATGATCAGGGCGCATGTGAGAGGCAACCAATCAATGTTTCTCTCTCACATTGATGTTTCTCTCCCTTTTTCTCCCTCTCTTACCTCCGCTCTAAAAATAAATACAATCTATAAAATAAAATAAAATGGCCCCAGGCATGATGCTGTCTATAGTGTTCCTGAGCACAGAAAGGCCATGATATGTCAGATGAGCTTCATTTAAGTCCAAGGTATGATGCTAACAGCTATCGGGTACACCCAGAATGAGGAAGACTGTCATCTGTGCCAGAAGGCCTTCTGGAAAAGTGCTATATAATATTTACAGTATACAAAATAGATGGGAGAGCGGGTAAATTTGTGGATCCACAATCAATAAAAAGTAGAATGGAGGGTCAAGGCTGAAAGCCAAAGAAATTTACAGTCACATTACCTAGGGTCAGGAAAATACTAAATCCCCTCAGCTAGTACCGGTGGGCATGTTTCACAAGGTGATAAGAGAATAAAACTTGCAGGCAAATGTTAGTAGAGAAAAAAGGTTATGCAGAAGAAGAACAGGTTTTTGACACTGAGAGTAGCTTGTTTTACAAGGATGTTGGCAAACGGACCTATATAATGGAAATTGCATTTTGGTTTACAAAAATATGATCACAGGCTCCCAGGAACCTAACCCTGTATTTCCCCCAGGGGAAAAGAGTCAGTAAAGACTAAATCAGTGTTTGTGCTGACTTTATGGAACATAACTACAACAAATAACAAAAACTGCCTAATTATAACAAAATGTGACCTTTAGTTTTTACATCTTTTGAATAGCCATTTTTATAACATGATAAAATGAACCTTCTGAAAACCATTTTAAGTAGGGAGATGGAAAAAACTGAAACTTTATATTTCCAGTTAGAGACAGCCAACTTTGATAATAAATATCAGCGTGATAGAA
>VMDR010026745.1:0-13880 GCA_007922815.1 Macrotus californicus
AAATTGATTGCAAATGAAACAGACGTTAGGTAGACAAGAAGGAAAAAAGCTTCAGTTTTCCTCAGCCTGAGCTACAGGATCTGAAATAACCTAATTCAGCTTTGGTTTTTAAAAGTAAAAATTAACATACATTTATAAAATAAGCTTGGAAAGAGGGAATCTACTTCTGGGTAATAAACCCTTTTTGAATATAGAGTTTCCAATAGAAACAATATGCTGATTAATATTTCACAGAATCACAGATTTCCAAAATAAAAAGAACAAGAATATTAAAACTTGGGTTTAAACGCTGCTTAGGTTAGATGCCTGTTTTAAACCAGACAATTATCTTCATTACCCAAATCATTAAGACTAACTGGAATGTTTTACTGCAAGTGTTCAAAGTGGAAGAATTACCCACTTCGTCTCATGGCTATCTACCAGAAAAATTAAGGGAAACCCTCAAGTAGATGTTAACGTTTAACGACAACAAAGACTAATGGCAATAGCATTTCACCAGTCATTTTTAAAAATGTGTATCCCCTTTCTATAGCTCACCTGAACTTCAAAATTATGTCTCTTCAATGCTATTTTAATGTTTAGGGTTAAAGATATGAATTAAACATTTAAAATGTGAAGAGAACAATCCAGGTGATACAATCCTCGCACTTCACAAAATGTTTCCATTTTAAGCATTTCCAGAAGAGTTAAATAAATGTACCACATATTCTAAATTCTATAAAATTTTTCAGAAAACCCGACACTTCTTTTTGTAGCCAAAAGGTCCAAACAGAAGCGATGCAAAAGTCAATAGCTCCCTCTCTTCCGGCTGATACTTAAATGGTTTTACTAGTACCCAAAGGAATGAAATCAGCAACTCTCCACACACTAGCCAACATTCCAATTTTCAAAGCCGCAATTCGCAAACGTCAGTTTGGGAAGGGAACATTGGGAGGGGGGGGGGTCTTAAAATAATCAAAAAATTCCTTTTCTTCTCTCACAGTCTACCAAAAGATGTCAAACCGAATTCTGCCTATTGTAATACACTGGGACCTCCCTTCCAAGGACACTGGACACAAACACCGCTGCAAAAAGCTGCCCCAAAGCGCCTAGTTAATCCGACAGAAACGTAAGGGGTCCAGATAAAAACGAATTAGAACCCTCAAGAGGGTCCACAGAGACAGCGAAAAGAAGGTGGCATTTATTTGGGGGTAGACAACAACGAACCAAAGAAAGTTGCCCCAGTTGTACTCTTGGGCCTTTCTCTAACCAAGTTCAGGCTCAAGGCAGATATGTTCGGGGGGCGGGGGCGGGCCCTTCCCCTACAGACATCGCCGCCGCCTCTGGCACCCACTGTCGCTCAAAGGGAAGCCCCTCCAGCTTTACAACCGTTCCTTTTGGTCCCGGACTAGGGCAGAGGAGGCTGTTGAGCTGACCTAGCTCTGTGGGGCAGCAAATATGCCTTGCCCGGGCCACCCATCCTTGGGCCTGGCTTCATCTGCGATGTCAGCATCAATGTATTATTTTTTATTTTTACAACGCATCCTGGGCGGGTGTATGTATTGCGGGGGGAGGGGAGGTTGAACACAGGAGAGGAGGGGTTGCTAGTGGAGCCTAGAACCCTCCTTCTTCTCCCCTCCTGCCAGGTTTGCTGTGCAGGGAGTGTCGGCCACGTTTGGCGCACTGTCCCAGGCCCCGGGAGAAGGTGGCCTGGGAAAATGGGGCTTAGGAATTGCTAAGCAAACGGCACCATTGGTGGTCTCCAGCGCCTGCGGAGGTAGGATTGTCTTCTTTTAAGGGGCGTGTGATTTTGTTCTTTTTTGGTGGTAGGAGGGAGGGAGTTCGTTCGTGCGCTACGGTGTGTGTGTGGCGGGGGGGGCCGGGGGGGGCGTTGCTGCACTGCCAGGGTCCCCGGAGGGAGGGTGCGGGGATATCTACAATGGTACAATAATTATTCTTGGGGCGTAAGAGGGCGACTAGAGGACAGGGTGGGCAGCACCTCGAGCTGTGGCAGTGGCAACAGGAAAGGTCGCGAGGGGCTTACCCGGGCGGGCGGGCGCTGTCCTGCCGCAGGTGAGGGAGGGCGCGCGCTAGGCAGGCGCGAGGAAGGGGGGGACAGAGGAGGAGGAGGGCGCGCGCGCGCGCGCGCGCACACACACCTGTCCTGGACAGCGGCGCGAGCCGAGCTGCGCCTCACTCGAGCTCTGCTAGCGGAGGAGGGAGGAGGGCGGGCCGGCAGGCGGGGGCGGGACGCCGAGGGGAGGAGGAGGAGGCGGCTCGGATGGCTGGCTCGGCTCGCGCTCGTTCTCCCTCCCGCGGGCAAGCCTCGCTCACACCCCGCTTCTCCCGCTCACTCACAGCCCCCTTTGCTCTCCCTCCTCCTCCTCCTTCCCCTGCGGGATCCGCTCGCCGCCGCCGCCGCCGCAGACGGCAAGTCGTGGCAGCCAGACGTCGGCGCGTAACCCGGCGCTCCGTGCGTGACTCCGGGCGACGTCAGCGCGCGCTCCGCGCTACCCCCCCCCCCCCCCCCCCCCCCCCCCCCCCCCCCCCCCCCCCCCCCCCCCCCCCCGCGCCTTCCGTGGCTCGCGCCCTCCGCCTTCGCGTCCCTCGGTTTTAGTTGCCGCGGCGGCCGCCGAGCACGCTCCCTCCGCCCCCATTCGCGCGTGCGCGCGCCCTCGCCGCCGTTGGCGCGTCAACAGTCAGCGGCCCAGGCCTCGAGGCGCGTCTGAGGAGGGGGCTGCTTGCGGCCTCTTTGCCCGCACTCCTTCCATCCGCCTGGGGTAGCGGACCCTGGAGGCCAAATCCCTCCTTGGGCTTTGAAGGCCGAAGCCAGGCTCAGGCAGTAATACAGCCCTGTAGGGCCTGCGTCAGTTCCAGCTCTGGGCCCTCGGCGTCGTAGTTGGTGCAGCTACCACTGCGTCACCTCCCCCCCACGCCCCTCTCTAGCTCTTGTTCCGCCCCCCTCTCGCAGGAGGCGTAGGGCCTTTTATCTCCTGAGAGGGTCTCACCTTGGCCTTCAGGCTCCTGCCGTGAGGGGCTAGAAAAGCAAATTTAGCATAAAGAAGAAAGTGGCTAAACCACAGTCAGGCTCTTGCCTCAGGAATCCTTGACAGGAAGCGTGGGGTTGCTGCCCAGCCTACCACGCAGTGTAGGTGAAACTGGGCCCCTTTGAGGGACTGTGACTAAGGACAAAACTCTGATAAATATTATTTATGCGTCCTTGGGCTGAGAGGGAGAAAGTGAAAGAGGAGACTTAATTTTCATAAATTACTATGCGAAATGCAGAACTATAAAATGTCCTTTAAGACAAGGTTTTTGATGCATGGCAACTTTTTCCCTCGCTTTGTACGCTGTCACATCTCCATTCAGCAACACTGATAGAAGTGGATCAGTTAAAAATTATCGACTGCAAACTAGAAAGAATCTCAGAGAAGTCAATCTGAGATTTAGGAAACCTTAGTTACTGTCTTTGTTTAATTTAGTATATTTTAAGTTACTTTGCAGTACACCATAAGATACACTTATTAGGCAATAGTAGACTTTTAAGTTCACTTATGATAGGACCTTTTCCAAGAAACTTATCTAGTTAATCTGTGAGACAAGTAGGAACAAAGTGACATTAACCCCGTTTTATAGATGAGAAAATTGAGTTACAAAAATACAAGTTAGTTCAGTTGCAAGGAGTCTGTCACTGGTAGAGGGAAACACCCTAGGTCTACTATCACCTACTTTATCCACTAAACCAGAAATCCCTCACATGTTTACTTCTAGGTATCTATTGATGCCCCCCACCCCACCCCATACCGGCCCCTATGGTAGGCAGTGCCTAATGTCTGAGAGAAAAAAAAATGGGGAGATATTCCAGGCTTTAGATATCATAGAGTACTCTAAAAGGTTTGAAATTTTCTACCATTGAAAATTGCAGCTCAGCACTAAGTTATTGCGAAACAATTCAACTTCCATACTAACAAAAATTTTTTTATTAATCCCTAGTTGGAGGCGAGAAAATGTTTGACACAGGTTTAAGAATGATGGGTCATTTCCTTTGAATTGCTTCTTTATTCACCTCATCTTTAGGTGGCAGCACCACTATATAAATATCTTTTATATTACAGTCTTTTACAACTTGATATCCTAAGGAGTGTTTTGTCCTAAATGCTTCCAACTATATTGTGGAGATTAGAAGCCAGTGAAAATAGGAAATCATAGTGGAGAACTGGAATACTTAGGAGTTTCTAGAAGAGGAAAAGTAGAAATGCTTTCAGAGTAATTATTAAAATGCATGGATATATTAAGGAGAAAGAGTAGAAAGTTTTCCAAAATGCTTTTTTTAGCTATATGAGAAGCAAGTATTTTTTACTGTAAACCTAATCTCTTATTGAAACATAGCACAATATGTCCTTCCAAAGCAAGTCATAGTTTCTCAATATTGCATACTTATTCAGGCATTTGCAACTTTAAAGTTGCTAGTTGTATAGTTGCCCATATTCTAACTACAATTTTAAAATTTAGGTGCAGTTTTCCTTATTAGATTGCATAAAGCTTATGAAGATCCCAAATAGGACCTTATTGTTGATCCCTGTGAAAGAGAGCTCTTCCTGTCTTCTTTTCTCACTTCCTAAATTGTTCATATACAAAATAAAAGATCACTGAAACTCAGAGCAGTGATAAGACAAGCTAAACCAAATGTAAAATAATAGCAATTTACAGATAGTTGATATCTTAATTTCTTTTGCATTTTGAGGGTAATAAATTGTGATATATAGGTATTATTTCGAGCAAATGCTTTCTAACTAGGACTTTGTCATAATTAATTTAGTTCTCCTGTACCCCTTTACCCAAGCAACCAAACAAAATTTAATTTACATGCATTACAAAATAGACTGCATTAGATTCACAGCATAAACATAACCATCAAGGAATATAGAGGTATGCCCATCAGGAGTGGGAAATCAAATTATTTCTGGATAGAGGATAAGTCTTAATAAAGTCTTTCTTGATGGCAGCTTTCATCTTTCTCAAGTCAAATTTGGGGAAGAAGTCTCAAGTAAATTGGTAGAATTCAAGCTCAGCAGTATTATGTTAAGATTTTTTAAGCTCTCTGGTGCCAGCAAATCATGCAGCCTGGGGGCCTTGGCTCCAAACTTCTGCCAACTCCATTTTGGCAGTAGTGTTCTGTTGAACAAAGTTTGCACGTGTTTGGGGTGTGAAGTGGTTCCTCAGGCATTTATCTGGTTTTATTCCAGTTTGGGGACTTGAGGACGAGGGTCAGAAGCATGAGATTTGTATAGTTCATATATGCCCTGACACAGACCCTGCTAATAATCTTGAATTTTCACTTAAACAAGGACAGCTTTTTCTTTGTTGGTGTAGAAGTTATTGAAGTGGACCCTTTGGTTTATAACTTAAATACTAGCAGTATATTGAACCAGTATCAGGAGCAGATAAGCAGGACCCTTTCTGCTGAGGGTGTAGAGCTGTGGAAATTTACTCCTCATCCTCCTATCCACAATACCACCTAAATATATTTATTCAGATGAAACTCACTAAATAATATGCAACTTGAGAACAAAGGGGCCAGTAATTATTAAAACTTCATCTCATTGTTAGATTATAACTATGAGCCTCTGATCTTTCTTGGTATGAGTTGTCTGGCTTCATCTCCTTTAACCACATCCTCCCATCCTAGAGTCATTGGTTAAGAAACAACACCTGGCTCAGATGTGTGTGCACTAACTTGTCTTATTTCAGGGGTTCCTGTTCCTGAGGGAAACATAATATGGTCTCAATTTCCATTATTTTTTCAAGTAATTCTAGTAGAAAACCCCTGCATAATCTTGGTAACACAGTTTGAAAGACATTAAAGTGCTGTTAAAACATTATTTTATTTATTTATTTTTTTCCGCCCTGGTTTAAGAGCAATGGGAAGAAAAAAGTGCAAAAGTAAAAGTAACAGTTGTTGAAATGATTATCTTACCTCTAACCATGATCAATGGAATGCCAATTTGTAGGATACAAGTATAGTACTTTGAACATGGTATTTATTCTTGATACTCTTTTTAAAGTATATTTATTGATTATGCTATTACAGTTGTCCCATTTTTTTTTCTCTCCTTTATTCCCCTTCACTCTGCACCACTACTCCCTCCAGCATTCTACCCCCCTTAGTTCGTGTCCATGGTTCGTAAGTACAAGTTCCTGGGCTTCTCCATTTCCTATACTATTCTTAACCTCCCTCATCTATTTTGTACCTACCAATTATGCCTCATATTCCTTGTATCTTTTTCCCCATCCTCCTCCCTCCCCCTCCCCATTGATAACCCACCACGTGATCTTCATTTCTATGATTCTGTTCCTGTTCTAGTTGTTTGCTTAGTTTTTGTTGTTTTTGTTTTTTTAGGCTCAGTTGTTGATAGTTGTGAGTGTTGTCATTTTACTGTTCATAGTTTTGATCTTCTTTTTCTTAGATAAGTCCCTTTAACATTTCATGTAATAAGGACTTGAGGATAATGAATTCCTTGAACTTTACCTTATCTAGGAAGCACTTTATCTGCCCTTCCATTCTAAATGATAGCTTTGCTGAATAGAGTATACTTGGATGTAGGTCCTTGCCTTTCAGGACTTTGAATACGTCTTTCCAGCCCCTTCTTTCCTGCAAGGTTTTTTTTGAGAAAGTTTTTTTGGTAGCTGATAGTCTTATGGGAACTTCTTTGTAGGTAACTATCTCTTTTTCTCTTGCTGCTTGTAAGATTCTCTCCTCATCTCTAATCTTGGGTAACTTAATTATGATGTGCCTTGGTGTGTGCTTCCTTGGGTCCAACTTCTTTGGGACTGTCTGAGCTTCCTGGACTTCCTGAAAGTCTATTTCCTTTGTCAGATCAGGGAGGTTCTCCTTAATTATTTTTTCAAATAAGTTTTCAATTTCTTGGTCTTCCTCTTCTCCTGGCACCTCTATGATTTGGATGTTGGAATGTTTAAAATTGTCCCAGAGGTTCCTAAATCTCTCCTCATTTTTTTGAATTGTTTCTTCATTCTGTTCTGGCTGAATGTTTATTTCTTCCTTTTGCTCCAAATCATTGTTTTGAATCCCAGTTTCCTCTCCATCACTTTTGGTTTCCTGTATGTTTTTCTTTACTAGCACTTAGCATACCCTTCACGTTTTCCTCTATTTTGCAACTATACTCAACCATTTCTGTGAGCATCCCCTACCAGAGTTTTGAACTCTGCATCTGATAGGTTGGCTATCTCTTCATCACTTAGTTCCATTTTTGGAGCTTTGATCTGTTCTTTCATTGGGGCCATACTTTTTTTTGTCTTGGCGTGCCTGTTATGTTGTAAGGGATGGAGCCTTAGGAATTCGACAGTGTAGGGCAACCCAGGTCACTGAGTTGTGATGCTGTATGTGGGGGAGGGGTCTGAAAAGGAACAATGCCACTCACTTGGCTCTCGCTCTGCTTTCATTCACTTCCACTGCTACCCACAAGCAAATTGGGCCCTTCTGGTGCTGATTCCCAGGTGGATGGGTTTGTGTATGTTCTACAACCCCATGGGCCCCTCCAGTGGACTCTGCTGTGAGACTGGGAGTTTCTCCAGCTGCTGCACCCCGCCCCCCCCCCACATTGAATTTTATGACCAGATGTTTTGAGGCTTTATTTCCCTGCACTGGAACCCTGGGTTGCTCAGTCTTACCTCACTCCCCATTTGTTCCTCCTGGTTTATCTACATGCAAATGTGGGACCACCAGCCACTGCCTGCCTGCCTGGTCCTCCAGCCGCCACCTTGCCACGAGTCCTCTCTGCCCTGCCTGCCTGTTGCCACCCCTCCTACCAGTCTGGATGAATTTTTCTTCTTTAACTCCTTGGTTGTTGGACTTCCATATAATTTGATTTTCTGGCAGTTCTGGTTGTTTTTTGTTTTTAAATTAGTTGGTGTCTTTCTTTTTGTTGTGCGATGAAGCAAAGCGTAGCTACTTCTACTCCTACTATCCTCCTACTTCCACTCCTATCTACTCCTCCATATTGGCTGGAAGTCCCCTTATTCTTGATACTTTTGCCAAGAGTGTGGCCTAAATTCTTACTGTACCTTTTCTTTTTCTTTTCTTCTCTGTAAAAGCAATTCCCAAGTCACAACTAATATATGGATGAGGTTAGAACTGGACCTTTCCAAGAGTGGGTCTATCTGGACTGGAAAGGCTATTGAACATTGTTGCACATTTTATGGTACCATTTTACTACCTGGAGCAAGACTATATATATGATAAGTAGGTATGTATATACAACAAGATACCACTGCTCTCTGAAGCTAATTTAGGCCATTTTTTTAACTGAATGTACTAGCACTTTGCAAATATATGAAAATCAGTTAGTTGGGTTTCTTTCTATGGTGAGTAAGATGTGTATTTTGGGAGCAATACAAAGTAAATTTTTTTAATGTTTTGTGCTATAGTATTTTTTCTCTTAAGTGTACTTTTTCTTCTCGTTTACTTAAATAATTAAAATTAATTATTAAATGTAAATGTACTGTAAGTGTAAATTTAATGATTAGCTTTTATTTCCAAGATAGTAAATCAATATTTCCTTGTTAAGTATGTATATAAAGAAGAAATGTTTTTTAATTACTAATTTGGAATTCCATTACTATACATATTACCGAAACATTATAGCTGATGTTTAGATGACTTTTTTTGCCTTAAATTTTCTTTTTAAAGTAGGTGTTACCTGCTATATCAGGACTAATTCTTGGGACTCACTGCTGTTTATGTCAGCCTTATTTTCTTGAGTCATTTATTGAATAGTATCTATCAAATGCCTATTTGCCAGACATTGTTCAAAGTGCTCAAACAAAACAAATCCCTGCCATCATGATTTGCCAGTCTAGTAAGACAGATAAGCAAATATATAATATAATGCTGGATAGTGTTAAGTTCTAAAAAGAAAAACAAAGGAAAGAGGAAAGAGATTCATGTGATTGTATGTGAAAGTGTGTGTGCATGCCCCTTACCCGATATCTTAAATAGTGTCATCAAGAAAGCCTCTCTGAAGAGAGGGTAACATTTGAGCAGAGACCTGAAATAGTCAGTCATGGAAATGTATGGGGAGATGTTTCAGACATTTCAGGCACTGTGCACAATTTACGACACATAAAATCCCAAAGTATAAACCAGGTAAGAGCCCATGTGAAAAATACATATACATTTTTTTAAGAGAAAAACAAACTCATTAGGTTTTCTGGGTACTCATTAGGTTTTCAGAAAAAAAAATTCATTTACTATCACCATTGCTCTATATTTCCCATGATTATTATATTATTTAATACAATGAAATTTACGGCTCTACAGACAAAGCTTCACAATAATGTACCTGCAATTTCTAAATTCAAAGACTGTTTTAATTTGTTTGGTGGCAAAAACTGGAACTGGCATGACTCTAAAGTCTTCATTTATTTTAGCTGGTGTGACTTTTGATGCATTTCATTGTGGAAATACATGTTTGATTAAGGACTGCTGCCCAGGATAACACATGTTAAGTAAAATATAGACAGCATAATATATTAAATTCCTAAAATATTTTAAAAGATTTAACTTAGAAACTCATCTGGCCCCAAGGATTTGGGATAAGAGATTGCATACCTGTATGAGATTTCTTCTTGATTCTCTGATTAAATATCACCATTGATGTTAATCTTTAGATAGCCTTTATTAAAAAAAATGGAATGTTTATATAATGCTCTTATTATGTACCTGGCACTGAGTAAACACTGTATATATTAGCTCATGAAGTCTTCACAACAACCTTATTAGTAAGGTTCTATTATTTTGCAGATGAGAAACTTGAGGCACAGAGAAATTAAGAAAACCTGCCAAAATCACACATCTGCCAAGCGGCAGAACTAGGAATTGAACCTAGACAATTTTCTTTCATAGCTTGCAATCTACCATTAAACTAACTCTTCCTCTCCCCACCCCTCTCTCCTATACCTCTACCTTGGAGGTTTTGAATATTAATCCAACAGGAAAGTTTTTTCCTTTACTCTGAAATATCAGGCATCAAAACTTTACATTTCTTTACAAACAAATATGTTTCTTTTTAAATCTTTATTGTATTGTTTTTCCATTATCATTTAGTCCCTTCAATATACCTCTGCCCCCCACAGATATCTTTCAATAATTTTTTAAAACTTTATTCTTTTTGGTCCTGCTATAATTCGAGCCATTCCTATTTCCAATTGAAATTGGAGATTTAATTATTGTAATTCTTAGTCTGATAAATTTTCATGTTAACGTTGTGTTTCGCCATCCTTTTCCTTTCCTCTAAAGATTCTTGGATAATAATGAGGCACCTCCCTTATTATTGTGGCCTTGTCAGATGTCAGCTCACTTTAAAAATTTGCATCTAGTTTAGTGAGCAGTAGCATCTGCTAAATAAAGCTCTGTCACTGCTTTGTGGGTTTCTCTCAATGAATAGCATAACTTGCTTCAGATCACTTTATTCTAGGCGTATTAATTCAGCATTTTTGAGTTGGGATTGATTTTGTTCTCATTAGCTTGTCCTCAGGTAAGAATTCTTCCATAAACAATTAGAAACCAAAATAGTTTCTGCTCCCAGTTATCTATTTGTTTGTTTTTTGGCTATATAAAAGCAAGATCGATTGAATATATATCATGAGGTTTGATAAAGACTCTATTATGTAGAACTATATAACATAGGTAAGATCAATCTGAGCAAGTATAATATATTGAACTTTCCAAGCATCTATTCTTTTTTTTTTTAACAGATCAGTTATTTAATTAGGTTTTTCAAAGAAATTTAGAACTTCATTTTATGAGAATAAAGGCCATTTGTGAGAGCAAACACAGAGTGGAGGTAGCCCTGGAGCTGGGGAATGGCTTTGATTTTTGGCAGAATTTGCGAGTCCATGGCTTTCTGATCAACCTTGGGTTGCTCTGTAATCTCGTATTTCTCTTTCTCCGTGTCGAAGATCTCCCCCTCCTGGTGTCTGGGCTTGCACAACTTCTTCTTGAAGTAAGCATCAGTGAGATGCTTGGGGATTTTCACACCACTGATATCAAGTTTGGTGGAGGTGGCAATGACAAATTTCTGGTGTGCTCTACGCAGAGGAACTTGATTAAGGGTCAGAGGTCCAGTCACAAGTAGCAAGCCACTGCTCAGCTGCTTCAGGAAAATCACACTCTTGCCTCTGTGGCGCCCAGTGAGGATGATCAGGATGGTCCCGGGAGTGATGGTGGCCTGTAGTTTTCTCACGTGCTGACTGAAGGCTTTCTTGCCATGTCTCAACAGCTTTCTAGGCACATCTTCAGTAGGATAGTATCTAGGCATTTTGCGAAGTTTAACCACTCGGGTACCACCATTCTTGTCGCCACCAACTGGTTTAGTGACAGTAGCCATAACTTTCTCCTTCTTTTTCTTTTCAATTCTGGATTTAGCTGCGGAATACTTCCTCTTGTACATGGCTTTTCGGGAATACATAGCTGACTGGGAATACCTGCCAATTCCTCTGACTAGGACAGGGTTTCGGCTGCAGTGGGGCTTCCCCTTCTTAGGCATCTTGGCCTTGAGGTTACCCTTCTTAACCTTGCCACCAGCATCAGCCTTCTTGGCTTGGGGTTTCTTCTCCTTAGTATCCGGTTTCTCAGTTTTTTCACCCGCCATCTTGCAAGATGGGAAAAAGAACCCCAAGCATCTATTCTTGATTGTCCCAGAGATTCATTGTGAGGCCTTAAACAAGTCACTTTAGTCATTCCCTGTGAAAATTAATGTGTTGTCCTTGAATACAAAGATGAAGGTTCTGACACATACTCAGTAAAGCATTATCTTTTGTAAAGTTGATAGACTTGTTCTGAGCCAAACACAGTTTCTCTGGGGTCATTCAACAACTCATGTTTGCCAAGTTTAGAGGTGCAGTTCATGGCCACCTGAGCTAAAAAGAAATTAAAGCTATCAATTTTATCTCATTACCATACTGCTGAACCAAATGATCACAACAAGTCAGTTATTAAATGCCTGAGAAAGAAATAAAAAAGAGACAATACATACATATGTGCACTAAGGTTGGCTATAAAGTACATCAGTTTATTACATGAGAAATCAAGGGCTTTGCCAAGACTTACCTGAATAACTTTCTAGCTCTATCTCAAGAGGGGTCAAAAAGATGAGATTTTTCTCTTAAGATCATGATCCTGGAGACACAGTTTTTCTCTGCTAGTTTCTCTGCAATATTTTACATTCATAGTGTCCAGTACAGAACTGTTGAGGCACACCATTAATATTTACCAAGAATGTAAGAATGGGGATAAAAATTTAATATTTACAATTTATCTCACCTGTATATAAACAAACTAAATGAATTTATATGATGACAACTTTTTCTAGCTCTTCTCTTTTTCCCAACTTTTATTTAAGAAAAGCCCTGGCTGGTGTGGCTCAGTGAATTGATTGCCAGCCTGTGAACGGAAGGGTCTCCAGTTCAATTCCCAGTCTAGGGCACATGGCTGGGTTATGGGGCAGGTCCCCAGTACAGGGTGCGTGAGAGGCAACCACACATTGATGTTTCCGTTCCTCTCTTTCTCTCTAAAAATAAATAAATAAAATTTTAAAAAAATAAAAAAGAAATCCCTCTTGTGTAGTAGTCAAGAATTGGGCTAGGTAATCCAGTCTCCTAGGTTCAAAACTCTACTTTCAAATTTCTGTGTGACTTTGGACAAATTACTTAACCTCTACAGGCCCCAGTTTCCTCATTTATCAAATGAGGGTAATAATACCTGCTTTCACATAGGTATATTATGAGGATTAAATTAGTTAATTCACAAAAAGCATTTAGAAGAGCATCTGGCACATGGTAAGCACTCCATAAATGTGAACTCCCACCTGCTGCTGCATTAACTCAAGCCAAGTTCCTTCTGCTCTCTCTCTCTCTCTTCAGATTTTAGGCTCATCATCTTATGCCTAAGATTAATTGTCCTCTTCCTCACTAGATTCCTCAACTGCATTGTTTTGAAAACCTACAAGTACTCTTTCCTTTTCTCAGTGTTGGGCCATTTTACCCTCTTTCTCTCTCTGAACATCTTTTTTTATTGGTTCTTCATAGGAAGCAGTAAGTCTTCCATTTACACATTGAAAGGTTTTACTGTGATAACTAGAGTATGAGTTCCTTGAGAACAATTATCTCTATTACTCCAGCCCCTTTCCCCTCCCTGCTGCAAGTCTATGCTAAAGAAAGGTTTGTTTAATGAATTAGTTAATTTATTTAGCCATTGTAATTTTTGCTCTTGTTATGGTAGATATTCTATTCTGAACCTCCAGTTTTCCTGAAAATTCCCTTGCCCTTTATCTCTGGAAATTTTATCTTCACCTGGTGATACTGAGATCCCATCCTGGATCATCAGGCAGGTAGGAAGTTCAGCTACCACATACTCCATTCATATATTAGACAAAAAAATCCCACTTAATTCACCTAGATTTAATTTTACTTACATTCTCTTGATTCCAGATAGACTGATTATTCTCTCCAAAATCTATTAGTAATTGAGAGGGGTTCTATTTTGCAGAACTCCTTTTTAAATATATTTTATTGATTATGCTATTACAGTTGACCCATCACCCCCCCTTTATTCCCCTCCACCCTGCACACCCCCTCCCACCCGCATCTCCCTCCCCTTTAGTTCACATCCATGGGTCATACATATGAGTTCTTTGGCTTCTACATTTCCTATACTATTCTTAACCTCCCCCTGTCTATTTTCTACGTACCATTTATGCCACTTATTCTCTGTACCTTTTCCCCTTAACTCTCCCTCCAACTCCCCCACTGATAACCCATGTGATCTCCATTTCTGTGATTTTGTTCCTGTTCTAGTTGTTTGCTTAGTTTGTTTTCATTTCTGT
>VMDR010026746.1:0-13881 GCA_007922815.1 Macrotus californicus
GTCCTCTCCGGCCCGTCTCGCCCCTCCTACCTGTATGGATGAAAGTTTCTCCTTTAGTTCCTTGGTTGTCGGACTTCCATACAGTTCGATTTTCTGTCAGTTCTGGTTGTTTTTTGTTTTAAAATTTGTTGTTGTCCTTCTTTTGGTTGTACGAGGAGGCACAGTGTGTCTACCTATGCCTCCATCTTTGATCTCTCTCCCCGCATTGTTGTTTTGATTTGCATTATCCTGATGGGTAAGGGTGTGAAGAATCTTTTCACATACTTATTGGCCATTTGTATATCTCCTTTGCAGAAATATCTATTCAGATCTTTGCCAATTTTAAAATTGAGTTATCTTTCTTTTTATTATTCAGTTGTTAGAATATATTATATATTCTAGATACAATTCTCATATTAAATATAAGATTTACGAATATTTTCTTCTGTTGAGTAGATTGTGTTTCACATGCTCCATGGTGTGTTTTGAAGCATTAATGCTTTTAACTTTCAGAAAGTCTTAAATTAGACTATTATTTCTTTTGTCACTTTTGCTTTTAGTGTAATATCTAAGAAAGTTTTGCCTAACACAAGGTCATTGTATTTTTGTAAGCATTTTACTGCTTTAGCTTTTACATTTAGATCTGTGATCCATTTCTGAATTCATTTTGGTAAATGGTGTGAGAAAGGGGTCCACCTTCATTCTTTTGCATGTAGACACCCAGTTGTTACAGCATCATTTGTTGAAGACTAATTTCTCATTGAATCACCTTGGCACTCTCATCACATGTTAGGGTTTATCTCCAGACTCTCCATTCCACCCCATTGATCTATACGTCTAGCCTTATGCTCGTACCACAAGTGTCTTGATCTCTGTGGCCTTGAAGTGTTAGTACTCTAACTTTGTTCTTTCTTTACAATATTGTTGTGACTATTTTGGGTCTCTCAAATTAACATATGGGTTTTGGAATCAGATTGTCAATTTCTGCTAAGAATCCAATTGGAATTTTGATAGAAAATGCTTTCAGTCTTTAAGTAAATCTATGGGGTATTGCCGTCTTCAAATTACCTCTTTTAATCCATGAACATGAGGTGTCTTGCGATTTGTTTAAGTCTCTAATTTCTCTCAATGATGCTTTGTAGTTCTCAGTATACACATCTTGTCCTCCTTTTGTTAATTCATCTCTAAGCTTTTTAATCTATTTTATGGCATTGTAGAGGAATTCTTTTCTCAATTTCATGTTTTGATTTTTTATTACTTGTATATAGAAATACAAATGATTTCTGCATTTTGAACTTATATCTAGTAAGCTTGCTGAATGCATTTATTAATCCTAATTGTTTTTAGTGGATTCTTTAGAGTTTTCTATATGCGAGATCATGTCATTTGCAAATAGAGCTAGTTTTACTTCTTCCTTTCTAATATGGATGCCTTTTATTTCACTTGTTGTGTGATTGCTCTGGCTAGAGCATCCAGTGCAGTAATTAATAGGAGCGGAGAGAGTGAATATCCTTGATCTTAGGGGGAAAGCAGTCAGTCTTTACCATCAAGTATAATATTAGCTGTGGATTTTTCTTTGATGCTCTTTATTAGATTGAGGAAGTTCCTTTTCATTAAAAAATGTATGAAGTGGTGTTAATTTTTTTCTTCAAATAGTTGTAAAGCTCCTGTTGAGATGTATATTATATTACTGATTTTTGGATATTATACCAATCTTGCTTACCTTTAGGTTTGGAATTTTCCTTGCTCTCTTTCAAATAAAAATATTTATGGGGACAACTTTTGAGCTCTCTGTTCTTATGACCTGCCTTTCCCATGGGCAAAATCTGTGAACCACTGTTTTGGAACTGGGCCTTGGGACAGTGACCTGCTTCTCTTTCAGCAGTAGCCTCGAGCCTTAATTGACTTGCCTCTCCTGGCACAAAACCTTTACCCTATGAGAAAACTAAAGCAAAGGCAAAAAAAACAGTATTCTCAACCTGCCACACTTGGAATAGAGCCTCTTTTGTACAAATGGGAAGTGGATATAGAAAGGAATTTCCTGATCTCTTGCTTCACATGCCTCCTCTGCAATAGGGAGCTGGTGGTGAGGAGAAAGGCTGGCCGCCCTTCCTGCCAGGGGAGATATTATATGCCATGCGTGGGAACTGGCGGGAGAGAGTTTCCTGAGCCCATCTTCTTGGCCCCAGAAGTAGGTGGTGGAACTTCCATCATGCTGAGCTGGGGAGAGGAATGGGTGACAGAGTAGTTTGTGGCTCAAGTGCCACTCTTCTCACTGAGACTCTTCTTGCTCTTCTAATTGAGACTTTGTATATTTTCTTTAAATTTTTTTCTTTATTGATTTTTAGAGAGTGAGGAAGGGAAGAGGGGAATAGAGAGAGAGAAAGAAAGAGAGAGGGAGAGAGAGAGAGAGAGAGAGAGAGAGAGAGAGAGAGAGAGAGAAAGCAATTTGTTGTTCCACTCATTTATGCATTCATCGATTGATTCTTGTATATTCCTGACTGGGGATGGAACCCGCAATCTTGGTGTGATGGGACAATGCTTCAACCAGCTGAACTACTTAGCCAGGGCCACAGGATATGTTCTTAAATAAATGTTTCTTCACTTGTTATATATCTTTAGAACAATTTTCAAAGATTTTATGTTTGTTGTTTTCTCTCTGGTTACCATTGTTTAGCCGAGCAATGGGTCTATATTTTCTCATTCTATCATTCTGGATGTATTCTGAATCTAGATTCGCTTCTCAGTCATCACTGAAATTCCTGTCAAAAGTAAAAGTTTTTCAATGATTCTCACAATGGGCCAGTTTGGAGGATCCATGGACAACATGGCCTTCTATAGGTTCTTTTTAATATTAATGCATACCTCTGAACTACATCAGCCATGGTGGAAATCAAAAGTTCCAGTTAAAATAAATAAATAAAATAGTTAACTTTGCCTACCAAATCATCCCCTACTCCAACATGCTCACACTTTTATGAGACTGAATCCCACCACTGTTTACCTTCTGTTGTCCCTCACACTTCTCCCTCTGTAAGGCCGGGACTACATCAGAGAAGAAATGTAGTGAGATAGGGTCTTTGGACTATAGAACAAGGATAGCAAGTTTAAATAATTTAAATAGGCCTTGAAGGGGTGCGATGGGAATTAGAGAATCGGGAACTCAGGTAAACTGGAGATGTGCCATCCTTTTCAAAGGGAAGTTCTTCCTTATCAGCAGATGAGTCTTTCCAGATGGATGCCATTCTTTAAGAGTTCTTGCCATTCTTCAACGAGAGCTAGAAATCCAGATTTATTTTTATGTGACAGCTCCCAACATTTTAACTGCTGACAACTAATTAAAAAACAAAACTAAAACAACCTGGTAGGTCAAGCAAAACATGACTGTCATCTATATGTGGTGAGCAGCTAAAATTAGTATCCATTTTAATAATCTGGCTTCCCAAAAGGATGGAAATCTCCCTTCAAAGTGTGACAGCTTATTTAACTAATCTTGTAGAAATTGATCTGTATGACATCAGTCATTAGTATTGATGGTCTTTCAGGCTGAGATCTCCCTGGGTTGGGGAATTAGGACAAATTCTTCTGAAGTGGGATGGGAAGTGACTAAGAAATGAGTGATCTGACCTCAATTTCTTTTAAATCAGATTGTCCCATGTTTGATTATACTATGAAAAAGTTTTCTAATTTTATGACACTAATAACATTGTTCTGCTTTTTTCACACTCTCATTCATAATGCACTTGATTTAATTTTGTGGATACAATACATGAATGGAAATAAAGCCAAAGTTGGGCAGACCTTTTTAGGTCAAACGTTCCCCAATCTATTGTTGCACTGTGCTTGCTGTGGATGAAGTGGTTAATAAGAAATTGTTTTCATAGTTCTTCTGGGATGCAGTGTAAGAATTTATTATTATCAGTTGTTATAAGAGAAACATATAATTCTGAACTAATGACCTGATAGGTAAAGGAGTAAATAGCTGCAATATGAAAACCAGTTCCCAAGGACATCATTATGTTATTACTAGCAAACAGAGAGTTTCTGGTTCATTAAGTAGGAAAGGCAAAAAAAAGTTTAAGTGATAAAAGTGAGAATTTAATATTTTTACTTGTTCACATATTTTCCCCACTGATCAATAAAAATAAGACGAAGGGTTGTTTTTTTTTTTCTCCACTAAGTAAAAATATAAACGATAAAGCCTCTCTTAAAGCCAGGGCTATGTGTCTGTTCTCAAGTGTTTTATTATGTGAGGTTTGACCTTTATTTAAAGAGCATCTTTGTTCAATGATAATTGATGGTGCTTTCAGTGAGAGTTTATGACAGTGCTTCTGCTTATTAAAAGTGTTTTCCTTAAGGTGAAGAAGCTTCTTTTTAACTTTTGTCCTAGCTTAACCTTTGGAAATACCATGGCAGTTTAGTTGCATTCATAGATTTAATTAACATGTTGTGGGCTGTTTTCAGGTCATTAATAAAGATATGACATATGACCAGATTTATCTCCATTCCTCATAGTTCACCAGCTTGTCTAAAGTAATCATTCATTCTTTTTTGTCATGTTAGTTTTTAGTCTGATTTGGTGACCATAACTCAAACCTCTTACGATTTTTTTTATTGTTGTTCAAGTACAGTTGTCTCCATTCTCCCCCCGCCCACCACTCTCCCTGCCCCACTCACCCCCACCTCCCACCCTCAATCGTTCCCCACTTTGGTGTTGTCCATGGGTTCTTGGTACATGTTCCTTGACGACCTTTCCCTTTCTTTCCCATCTTATCCTCCTCCCCCTCTGGTTACTGGAGGTTTTTTCTTTATTTCAATGTCTCTGGGTATGTTTTGCTGGCTTGCTTGTTTTGTTGATTAGGTTCCACTTATAGGTGAGATCACATGGTATTTGTCTTTTACCATCTGGCTTATTTCACTTAGCATAATGCTCTCCAGTTCCATGCATGCTGTCGCAAAGGGTAGGAGCTCCTTCTTTCTTTCTGGTGTGTAGTATTCTGTTGTGTAAATGTACCATTTTTTATCTACTTATTTACTGATGAACACTTAGGTTGCTTCTAGCAGTTGGCTATTGTAAATTGTGCTGCTATGAACATTGGGGTACATAGGTTCTTATGAATTGGTGTTTCAGAATTGTTAGGGTATAATCCCAACAGTGGAATTGCTGGGTCAAAAGGCAGATCTATTTTTAGTTTTTTGAGGAAATTCCATACCGTCTTCCACAGTGGCTACACCAGTCTGCCTTCCCCCCATGTACTAGGGTTCCCTTTTCTCTACAACCTTGCTAACACTTGTTATTTGTTGATTTGTTTATGATAGCCACTCTGACCAGTGTAAAGTGATATCTCATTGTGGTTTTAATTTGCATCTCTCTGATGGCTAGTGATGCTGAGTATCTTTTCATATGTCTCTGGGCCCTCTGTATGTCATCCCTGGAGTAGTGTCTGTTCAGGTCCTTTGCCTGAAACCTCTTAAATTTTTTAAATGTTGTCTCTGTATAATGCCATTTTACTAATTAATTCACCAGGATTATTTTTGAGGTGTTACTAAAATATGCTGACTTTTTGGTCTTGTTTACTCAAGCATACACTATCTGCTGGGCTTCCCTGGGCTCCTGTGAGGTCAGGCCCAGTGAGGAGACATGGCCTGGAGACAGTATTAATGCTTCACTTAATACTATCCCAAGAGAATCAGCCTAACATACCCTCCAGAATTAAGGTGCTTGAAAGATCAGTAGAGTTGAGGTATTAAAGAATAGAGAGCTATTGCTCTGAAATCGCTTGCTTTCTTGCTTCTGGAATCCCACTTTATTTGGCACTCTCAAGGGAGGGTCTGGACATGTGAAATGTAGTGTGAACTTTCTTCTTCGGGGCACAATCAAGCCTTCGTGACTCTCACAGACCCTACAATATTAAAGTAAAATTTTAACGTGCAACTACCTATCACCTACATGTTAACTTTATGTGAATATCTGATTGAATAAACAAATCATGAAACATCCCCTCCATTACCTATTTTCAGACATTTACAATTTCAGTGCATACATGACCTTGTCAAGCTAAACGTATCACTTTATATTTGTGGGAGACAGTAGAAAAAAACCTGGACTGTTTGGGCACAGTTCCTACTTACTGACTAAAATAAGACCTTGGGCAAGTTAATTAACCTTTCTCAGTTTCCCTTGGTATAAAATAAGAATGATGATAATAGTACCCTCCTATTAACTTGGATTTTGTTGTCAGGGTTAAATAAGTTACTATGAGTAAAACACTTAAACATTGCCTGAGATAGAAAGAATACCTTTGAAAGTAATTATTATTGTGCCTTATTCTAATCTTCCCTTATTCCTGTAGTCAATTCGAAGTCCATTCTCCTCTGGACCTCTGTCACCATCTCTCAGCTGCATCTCACATGGCGGCCCAGGATGTTTGCCCATGTAAAACTTCAGGGTGTTAAGTGATCTCTGTTACTCCATTCTCTTGTCCTCAGGACTCCTGGATTTTTTGGTCCAATAATACCAAATGGAAAAAAAAAAACTAAAGAAGTCAGAGTCAGGCAAGTTTTAAACTACTACTATCAATTTCAACTTATTGTATGGTTTGATAATTTTTACGGAATAATAGCATGGTAAGAACCTTTGGAAGTTCATTTTTAACTTATCTTTTATACATACCAAATTGACTTTATTCAATTTTTACCTATATGTTTTTCAGTATAAGCTGTCATCTGAGATGACCTCAGTTTCTGTCTAACATTTTCTGTTATGTGAAGGGGGCAAAAACATATTTACTTTTTAAAATCCATATACATAATGCTAGATAAGACATATTAAGCATGTATTACATCATCATATATACTGACATTTAATCTTTATAGCAGTTCTATCATGTATATATTCATGTTATCATGCTTTGACCAAAACAGAAACTGAGGCTCAAAGAGATTAAGCAGAGGCAGTAAGTGGAAGATTCATGATTGAATGCTAGACAGTTTGGCTATAACATCCAAGGTCTAGACCCCCCCCACTATTGTCTTAGGGCAGCTCCAGTGTGCTGAAGCACAAGAGCAGATCTCATTCAGCACAGAGTCTATAACAGGTAGAGTCTTGGTAAGTATTTAATAATGGCAACCAGGACTTTAATGATTGAGATCCAGGTGACATCACACTTTCAGTGTGAGTGCAGTGGATGGAAGTGTGCATATGCAAAGTGGATTTTAATCAAGGAGCTAGTAACAAATGATTCAATTAATAAACAGTACACACTTGGTAATTTTTAAGGGTGAAGAATGTTCATGTGTGTTTTAACTCTGAAATTAGGGAAATCAGGATGAATTAGGAAGGGTCGAAATACTATTTTACATAGGTCCATGTTATTGCCTTAGGTTTTAGTACTATGTAAGGTGGTAAGGGGCCAAAAGGAAGAAAAATCAACAGAGAAATTTTAACTACTTGTGGTTCAGAGTGTCTCTGTTGTGACAAGTTCTTCCTGTTTTCTTGTTATTATGTTTGGTTCTTTTAATTGACACTTTCCCTTCCACTCAGATATATTTTCCATTTTTATCTTTGAAGTTATGTAGTCATTTGCAAGGAAAAGGATAATTTGTTGTTTGGCTAAAGTAGAAATAAAATTGCCTAATAATAACTTTTCAATTTTCCCTTTGCTCTTTTCCTTTTCTGCTCCCTGCCCCCTCAATGACTGACTTGCTCCTTCTGTAGAAGCCTCCTGTGATGGGTATCTCTGGGTCTGGGAGTCTGTCCTCATTTTACACAAGGTGGTTGACATGGAGCTGGATAGGCGGGAGCGGAGAAGGACAGGAGGTGCAGGCAATATCTGACAAGTACAGCTTCTTGTTAATACTCCTGAAGAAGAATTTCATAAAATCTTTTTAAGTGGTTTATGTTATAAGAAGAATCATACAATAGAAGTAATTCCAGGTTTGGGCTTAATACAGAGAACTGTCATAGGTGCATTCTCATTTCCAAAGAACCAGAAACTATTCTATTCCTGTTGATGTTGCCAGGCCAAGTTTATCATATATGTGTTTAATTTAATCACCAAAATATAGGGATAAAAAAGAAGATAAAGCCAATGCTTGTAAAAAATAGAACAATAATAATTCAGAGGCAGTACTTGGAATATTAAAAAAAGGAAATGAAATGAATTTGGATGAGTCCCCTGTTTGGCAGACAGGGCTCTGCCATCCATTTTCCTTGAGTAAACTTGGGAGCAACAGACAGAATTCTCTACAGCGTTTCCTGTAAACACTAAGCAAAAGATAAGGTGTCCAAACTGTGGCTGAAGCTCTCTATATTCTTCATAATGTTTGAGGTGTATTTAGGACAACATTCCATCTTGCAAAGAGGGTGGTAGCTCCTAAATGATGCTGGGAATCTTTGAGATTTATGGTTTGGCATCCTGCCTCATTCTACCCCTTTACAGGAGACTTATGTAAATAGATTGACAGCTATTATTCACAATGACTTTTAAATGTGATTAAGGCTTTTCACTCAGTCTGAAGAAAATGATTCTATTTTCAAGGCATCTTGATAGAGATCCTATTGATGTGTGATAAAATACAAAGAAATTTCTGCTCCACAAAGAAAGGGCAACAATACTAGGGCAAGTCTCACCATTCACATGGGGTTGCAATCTCTGGCAGATTTGCTGTTGTCATTCTTTACTCGTCAGTCACTCAGCCTGCAGTGGCTTGACTCTCATGCCCAGTAGTCCATGGAAACTGCCCAGAAAAGACAAAATCACCAAATTCAATAAATACTTTTCAGTACCTGTTTTACTGCACTCCTTGCTGCATTTGGCATTATTGATCTTTCTTTCATTCTTGGAACTTTATTTCCTCTGATAGCACTATCGTCTGTTTCTCCATCTACTGCTTTGATTAATGCTTGCTGAATCTCCCCTCATGGATTATGACTCATATTTTTGCAACAGATCCAAACAGAATTCAGCTTCCCTGCTCCCCACTTTGCATCCTAACCAGTGCTGCTCTTCCCATGCATTTATATTTCCGTTGTTTGAACTGTCACGTAAGGCATTGGCCCTGAAGTCATAAACATCAGAAGATTCTTAGATTCCTCCATCTTATGCTGCTGTCATATTACTCCTCTGATTTTAAATCTTAAATAGTTCTTAATTCTGTTCACTCTTCCAGAGTCCTGACAACCTTGCACAACACATTTCATGACATGTCACTGATTTTATTGCCTTCTGTTATTTTCACCTCAGATCCATCTTTAATAAAATCTAGGCAAATCTAGGCATGGTCCTCCTGTACCCTCTGTTGGATCCCTATTGGCCCAAGAATAAAATCCAAGCTCTTAGCCTGGCACACAAGGTCCTCCATGGTTCACACACTGACTACTGCTGCAGCTTCATTTTCCTGTACTCTTTGCTTCTAACTCTATACTATAATAATGCTTTACAGCTTGTTTTCCAGGAATACTAGGCTACTTTACCCCTTGTGCCTTTCATTTCACTATTTCCTCTGCTTTGGATGTCCTATACCCTTTTTTTCTTTTTCTTCTTCCCATATTTTATCCTGAGGGGATCCACTCAAGCATCATTTACTCTAGGAAACATTCTTTTGACTCCCTGATTGAAATAGATGCTCTTTTTTGGTATTTTCTTAGCATCTGAGGCATATTGAACTTACTGTGTACTTTAACTATTTATTTAACGATCTTTTTGAATCCTAATAACAAGGACTTGGATTCAGTATTGTTCATTTTTGTGTCCCTAGGATTTAGTATAGTAGCTCAGTATGAACATAGAAATGGTAATGAGGTAAATGGGGAAAAATATAGGAAAAACAATTTAGAGTATCATTAGGAAAACGGGTAATGCATTATTTGGAATAATTTGCATTAAGCTGTATATACATATATATATCTATATATATTATATGTATATATTTTATACATAAAAATATATTTTTCCTTTTCCTTTAACTTTATAATGTACTGTGGTAAAATGGCGAAAAAGAAAGATATTTGATTTTGTTTGGTTGTTAGTATATAGACCCTCTCTATAGTTGTGGATTTTGTACTAACAATTAGATAAAAGACTCGTTCAATATAGGTGGGTGAGGCTGTGATGGAAAGAGAATGGATTCAAAGACAACAGCGGTCCTTGTATAACTTACTGAGATCAGGATTTACATGTGATTTACATATCAATGTGCTCAAATATTCCTTAGAAATGAGATAAGTTTTCGATTAAAGGGGCCATAAAGATAGTCTGTCATCTCATCTGACTGGTTACTTTGCCAAGCACAGAGCCTGGCAGATATTAGGTCTTGATTAAATACTAATTCATTCCTTTCCCCTCTTTGTACATAAGGAAAACGAAATGGTGATGTCAGTTTAAAACAAAGCAACTGAAATGCTTTGTCTTTGGGTCAGTCGGTTTGTCACAGGCAAAGGTAAAAAACAAAGTGCTTCTGATTTTCAGTGCACTCCTCTTTGATATCATGTTCTAATTTCAATATTCAAATAAGTTCCCAAAGATGAAAAATTCTAAATATAGATTCCAGGGAATATTCACATTTGTAATCTCTAATCTTGACAGCTTCAACTACAAACTTCCTTACTTTGATCAGGCTGAAAATCTGTCCTTCATCAGCTAGTATCTGCCATTTAAGGTGGCACACGCAGTTTGACCTGTTCCTTTTTGTGAAGAAATCATTTCATCTCACATATGTCTGTTCGTTAAATGTCATTGGCGTACCCAACTTTTCTTTTCTTTAAACAGGCCGGTGAGAGAACTAAGAAGAGATAACGGTGGCTCTCTCAAATTTTGAACTAAGGGCATCCAGCTAAACTTCATTTCATTGTTCTCATGGCAAAAGCTTGAAAAATTTATGAGTGTATTTAGAGTACAGAAAAGTACCTATTGTCCTAATTGTTAGTTCAATTGAAGGGATTTAGGGAGAAGTGAGCAGATAGTATTTAGTAGTTTAATGGGATTAAAGCAAAATCTCATTATGAATACCTTTTATCACAGGCTAAGAGCTGTGTTAGTGAGCCTGGAGAGAGAGGCTCTTGATGTTGAGGACAGCCTGGTTAGGAGGGAGCGGACATTTCTCTTAGCCATTTTTTTCTATGCCATTCCCATGTCCTTTACGAAACTCTGCTTGTTTACTGGTACCCTAGCACAGTAATAAGCAGTTTTCAAAACTTTCTATTCTCTCTTCTCCCACTTAGGTATGTAATTTGACTTTCATGTTTCTCTTCAGCTGCTTAGCTACTCCCTGTATGTTTTTCTAGTCCTATATGACCTTTCTGAAAGGTAACTTGTCGTTATTCTCTGGATAGCTTGTGAGATGGCTTTCATAAGTGATCGTATGAGGTTTGAAGAAAAAAATGTACAATGACTATTGAAGTGTCATACATTGAGAATATTGTGTGCCTCCATTAGAAAAAATTTTCAAGCTGCTTCATCGTTCAAGGTAACGATAGGATTCAAGGCTATGAAATAAAAATGGAGAGGAAGTATGGAACCGAGATGAGTTTGCCTTATCTTCCTCTACAAGTGAAAACAAATTCTACATATTTAATGCTGTATTCCTTCCACTTCCAAAGACTTATGATTAGAACATTTGCTGTGTCCATAGGTATATTTAACAGTAAATGTAACCCAATGTCCCACTTGGCTCATTTTGAGATGGGTTGCTCATGCATCTCCTATTCTTCAGAGGCACCCCGGAGGCATTTCAGAGTTTCAGCTTCCTCTCTTGCTTCCTACCTTATAGCTGCTCATTTTCCTCCCATAACTCATATTTCAAAGAGTCCTGTCTAACATTCATTTCTGTTGCTTTCCTGAGTTCGTGTCAGGCAGAAACATGCCCTACAGAAAATAATTAACTGTTACCAAATATATCATCTATCTTGAGCTTTTAAAGGAAGAGTTCTAAGGGGGAATTCCAGTGATTTATTTCAAACTCTAATTCAATTTATGATTGATTCTTTCTAGATCAGAAATCACACACAGGTGAGCTATGGGCTAGATATGGCCCACAGACATATTTTATTGGGTCTTAAAGGTATTATAAAACCTTTGAATTAATTGCTAATATTTTCCAGTTGGGAGACTTCACATGAAAATCCAGATTACCGAGTTTCTTGAAGAATTAGAATATCTGGTAACACTAAGCCTGCATTTCTACATGGGCACAGGTTGGTTAGAGCTGAAGTTTTTAGAATGAGCTCTCTAGTTGTTCACAAGTCCCCATCCTATTTCGTCCCCATTTTTGTCCTCCTTATCCCAGTAGACTTTTTAATTTGGTCCATACTCTAGGCCAGTACTTCTCAAACTTTAATTTCCATATGGATCACCATGAAACCTTGTTAAAATTCAGATCTCTTTCCAGTAGTAGATGGGACTGAGATTCTGCATTTCTAAGGGCTCCCAGTGATGTTAAGGTTGCCATCCCATGACTACATTTGGAGCAGTAAGATTTTAAAGTTTTATTTATTTATTTTTAGAGAGGGGGAGGGAGGGAGAAAGAGACAGAGAGAAACATGGTGTGTGAGAGAAACGTGGATAGGTTGCTTCTCACACATTCCTAGCTGGGGACCTGGCCTGAAACCCAGGCATGTGCCCTGACTGGGGATTGAACCAGCAACTCTGGTTCACAGACCAGCTCTCAGTCCACTGAGCCACACCAGCCAGGGCTGAGTTGTAAGATTTTAGACCAATGGTCCTCCAAGTGTGGTTTTTAATCAGAAGCATCGATGTCCATTGAATCCTGAACTCTGGAAGCTGTGCCCAGCAATCTGTCTTATGAAACCTCCTGGTGATTCTAAAGCACACTAAAATTTGACAACCAGATTCTAGTACATCTTACGTAGGAACACTGTTCATAAAATCACTTAGGTCAAAAGGTTTTAAACCCACTGGACATTAGAAATCATTTGGGGACCTTTCCAAAAGATCGATACTTGGGCCCAAGCCCTAAAGGTTTAGACAGAGTTGGCCTGGGGTGGGGCCCAGGCAGCAGTTTTTCTAAAAGTGCCTTAGTTGAGTTTAATGTACAGCAGAGCTGAGAGCTTGCTCAGTAAAGAGACTTTCTTGGCACGTTATCTGATTTTTTAATAGCTCTCTTGTCAGTAAAATTTTTTTTATAACTCTGAACTCTTAAGTCCATTGGGCTTTTGCTGTATCTGTGAAGCAAAACACAACTGATTTCTCATTATGTCCTTTGATCTTATATGGTGTTTCATAAATCATCTCTTCACAAATGTATTTTTTTGTTTTTTTTTGGAAAGCCTGTCTCACTATCTGTTTGCAGAGTGGATTAGATTTCTGGGCTCTATGGATCAGGAAACATTTCTTGTTAAATTTGTTGACATAATGTAATAGATTAGGTTATGCATTGCACAGCTCTAGAAGGGCACCATTCATGTTTATAGCCATCATAGATTTGTATATTTATTAAGATTGTTTTTGCCCTGGCTAGCATAACTCAGTGGATTGAGCATGGGACTGTGAACTAAGGGGTCACTGGTTCGATTCCCGTTCTAGGGCATGTGCATGGGTTGCAGGCCAGGTCCCCAATAGGGGGTGTGTGAGAGGCAGCCACACATTGATGTTTCTCTCCCTCTCTAGCTCCTTCTTTTGCCCTCTCTCTAAAAATAAATAAATAAATTCTTCAAAAAAAAGATTGTTTTCTGGCAAATGAAAGTACAGTTCCTTGGGGAAGAGGTGGATTTTTCTAAATTGTATAGTGACATCATTTGGGCTAGAAAAAAGGTTGGATTTAGTCTTAACAAATAAAACCACAATCAATTCATGATAAACCATTTCCCTCAACTGAAAAACACACTGAGTAATCAATCGTTTGGAAAACAAGTATTGGTTCAGTGGACTAATAGTGTTAATATGT
>VMDR010026747.1:0-13879 GCA_007922815.1 Macrotus californicus
ATCACACAGGATTAGCATTGACCGATATCACCTCCGCTCTTGTTTATTCTCAATTTATTCCTATCCACTATTCCTCTTGATCTTTAAACATGCTCAACATTTTTATCTTACAACTACCTTTTTTAAGTTTTTGTTTTTATTCAAACAACCACTTGAGATTCTTTCACTCCTTTACAATCAAGCTCTTTAGAAAAATAAGATAGTACACACTTTCTGCCTCTACTTTCTCACCCCCAATTCACTCATCAGTCCTCTATAATCAATCTACCTATTCTCATCACTCTAATAAAATTACCATCATTAACTTTCTTGAAAACCAATAGTTTATGTCAATCCCATCTTGTTCAGTTTCTCTGTGATGTTTGACTCTTCTATCATTCTAGAATCTCCTTCTCTCGACTCAGAATACAATTCTCTTTTGCTTTCCTCTTACTTGTTGTCTTTTCAGTCTTATTTGTTGCTTTATCTTGTTGCTCAAACACTGACCTGATTGTCCTTCTCTCCCATTATCCATCCCCTATATACACTCCAATACACACACTTTAAAGAGCGGACCACTGCCCTGAAGAAGCTTATTAACCAGTTCACTGAGCAATACTATACATAATACTCCAAACACATTTATAGAACTCATAGTGACCAGATACATATTACTATACAGAGCACTATGGCACATTAAGTGTTTCAGGAAGCACATGAGAGAAGATTCATTTGTTAAAATAATTCATTAAGGTAGATTTCTCAGGGGAGCTATGTGTTGAAGAAGCTGAGGAAAATGAAATCTCTCATCTAACTTGGAAAAGATGATCACTTTACCTCATTTTCAGAGAGTGCCAAAGACAACTCAGCAAGCTACTTTAGTAACCAGTCCTGTGTTTTTAATTATCTTCCAGCTATTTTAATTGAGTCACCCATGAAATCATGAAAAATGTGTCTAAGTTCAAAGTCATAGGCTTTACCATCGCTTTGTACATGATCTACCTCATGATCAATTAAATAAAATTTGCTCAGCAATCATCAAATGTGGAATGAATATACATGATGGCGGTTGAATGTTATTTTTATAAATTATGTTTAAATGTGAGAAAAACCATTCTGGGAGTGGTTTTGGCTTCCTTTGCTTCTCCAGGCTCCACAGCCACAGAGTCATAATCACCCAGAGTCGGTGTTGCCCAAAGCCGGTTCAAATTTCTACATGGCCTTTTACTAGCAGTGTAGCCTTCTGTTTATTACTTGAAATAAGTTTTCATTTCCTCACATCTATGGAAGAAACAATTATATAAACATAGAACAATTAGAATATTATTGTGAGAACCAATGAGGTGATTTGTGTGAAAGAGCCTGGCCTAAAGAAGGTTTTTACTAATTTCTTTCATTTCCATCACAAATTAGAACTTTTTTTTTTGCCGCTTTTACCCTGCATTTATATAGCAAATAAAGTATGACTTTGAAAAAAGAACTTTAAAGTCAGGTTTTTTTTTCAATTTGTTAGCATTATGAATGTACAGCTGTGCCTTGGCCCTCACTTTAGCATATCATGTTTGACATTCCCCAGAAAACTTAAGTACATGCATCTTCTGTTGAAGACTCTGTGTGCTATCCCTGCTAGATTTATGACAGAAATAATTATAAAGAGATTGCCAATCCATCACTAAGATGGCTTTGCACACTCTTCTGCTGCTTATTCTCTCCTACTCTATTTTTTTAAATATTGTGTGGTTTTTCTTTTTCTGTAGAGAAGATAGGAAAAATTATAAATCCAGGTAGGAAATGTGCAATGAAAATTACACAAATGGAAATGAGATGGATATAAAGATTTGAAAAAATAATGTGTTGTGGAACTCCACATTAAAAAATGGGAAAAAGTTTTATAGATAAAATATTGGGTCAGCCAAAAAGCTTATTTAGTTTAGTCCATAAGATGACTCCGGTCATGCTTAGTTGTCTTTAACTTCATTCGACACAATTTTGTTAAATTGTATTGTGACAGCTGTCATCTCAGCGTGCATTTAAAAAAAAAAAACAACAACTTACCAAAATTGGTGCATTTTTGTGTAGCCATTTCAATATAGAAGATAGAAGAAAGTAAGCGACATTTTTGCCATACTATGCTTTATTATTTCAAGAAAGGAAAAAGCAACAGAAACGCAAGAAAAAGATCTGTGCAGTGTATGGAGAAGGTGCTGTGGCCGATCAAATGTGCCAAAGGTGGTTTGTGAAGTTTCGTGTTGGAGATTTCTTGCGGGACGATGATCCAGGATTGACCGGACCATTTGAAATTGATACTGATGAAATTGAGACATTAACTGAGAATCATCAACATTGTGCCACATGGGAGAGAGCCAACTAAAAATATCAAAATCCATAGTTATTGGTGAAATGAGAAATGTGTCTTTCTTTTAGTTTATGGAAAAAACTAAATGGAGTTTTGGGCCAACCCCATAGTTAAGCTACTGAGATATCTCTAAAACCCACTAAGAATAAGGTGTTATTAATGGAGAAGGCTTAAAATCAGTAGCCATTGAGGAGCTCTAAGGTAGGTCAAGGCTAATTTAATGATAAAATGTAGAGCTTCTTGGGGAAAGAAATTAATGTACTTTTTTGTCCACTAAAAATGACTATATAAGATTCACTGCAGAAATAAAGATGTCCATTTTCCTAGGAGAAGAGAAATAAATGGATTTTTAGGAGATCAATATTGCCTGAAGAGCAGAAGAAACATGTAACATAAAATCTAGTTCACTTGGGATTCATTCCGAAGGTGAAGAAAGTGGTAAATATTAGGGGAAATCTCTATGGTCTGTATTTCCCATCCCCCTGTAAATTTGGATGGGATCTAATCTACAAAAAAAAAACAATGTAACTCTATACAGACAAACAAGCTTTAAAGTTATAATAAAGATCTTGTTACTTTTATTTCCAGAGAGTCGCAATCTTATACAAATGTGCCATTTTTTTTTCCTCTGACTCGTTCAATCTCACAGTTTTCAGTTATTGGCTTTATCTGGTATGTCTCCTTCAGCAATTTCTAAATTTTTAAAGTCAAGATTGCTTTGCATTTAAGATGCTTCAGCAAGGATTATAATGAGAATTTTAAATCCAAGCAAAATCTCTTGAAGTACTAAATGAGGCCATCAAAGAGAACATACACCAGATGGAACCAGTGATTGATCTAAAGCCTGGAGTCTCGCTTTTAATCTCGTTTCCCAGCAAATGCAAACTTTGCAATATCTTCTCTTTTCTTAAAGACTCAAACTGAAATACATAGTTAAAATAGAGGTACTATACATTCGGTATTTTACAAAATGGAAAGTAGAAAATATGTGGCACATCCTTATCAGGAGGCAAGGCACCCTAAAGAGAATGTGGATGCATCCAGTTGGGGTTACTGTTCTGTTGCTAGTCCCAGGTTCATTTTTCACTCCTGGTTGGAGGAGGGTGGTCCTAAAAGTTCTCATGACCCTAGGTGATGACATGTATCTGAGCCTAAGATTGCTCCTCAAGATTTCTAAACTACATTTCTTAGCTCCCTCCCACCTCCCTTCCATCTTAGCTCCCTCTTCATTCTCTTCTTTCCCCGTATACCAATAGAGAGGATGATAAGAATATAGAAGACGGCAGTGTGGAACAGCTAGAAAGAGTGTGAGTGCCTGACTTGTTTTGTAGATGTTAGGCTTTTGTATAAATAATAAATATATACTTACTGTGGTAAGCCACTAAAATGCTGGGTTTGTATATTACTGTAGTTAGCCTAATCTCTTCACACCATATTTCCTTGAGAATTTTGCACAGACATGCAGAGAATACAATGACACGGAAATTGTGGAATACAGACAGTAGCTGTTTGAGCCTGGAGAGGTTCAAACTGGGAGAAGGGAGGTATTACTGAAGGAGCTATTACTAAGGAATGCTATGGATTGAATTGTGTCCTTCGGATTTCACAAGTTGAAGCCCTAACCTCTCATGTGACTTGTTAGAGACAGGGCTATTAAACCTGTGATTAAGCTTAAATGAGATTATAAAGGTGGAGTCCTGACCCAGTAGAACTGATGCCATTATAAGAAAAGAAAGAGAAACCAGAGAAGACATTTGTCTGCAAGATGACCCTCACTGGAATCTGATCATGCTGGCACCCTGATTTCAGATTTATAAGCTTCCAGAACGATGAGAAAATAAATGTCTTTTGTTGAAGAAGACTCAACACTCATTCTGTAGCAGTTTGTTATGGCTAACTGAGCTTACTAATATAGGTGACTTCCCACTTTTCCAGGACTGTATTAGATTGGGCATCAAACCCTTGACAGATGTGGAAAAAAATACAAACATGTGTATCATTTGTCTGATCCACACGCTAGTGTATGAGCCACCTCAAGGCAGGAGTATGTTCCCTGAAGTATCCCCAGCATCTGGATCATGGCCTTCTGAGCCATAATAATTGCTAGAGGAAGGGTGAAAAGAAACAAAGAGGGATTAAAAAACTAAAATCTTTCAGTGACATGAAAATTAATACCATCTGGTAGAATCTCTAAAGTAGCCCCAAAATAGGAATCTTCCCGAAAGAAATAGTAGAACAGAGATCAACTAGTAGTATGAGGCCTGCCAAAATGGAGGAAGCTTCTGTGAATCATTGGGTTAACGAAGTGTCACCGGTATGTACAAGGCTGATTTGATTTTGGCAGGTGTTTTAGGCCACTCAATCTCACAACTTTGTTCCTACTCATCATTCTCTAGTAATGATTCAGCGCTGGTATTGCTTTCCAGTTTCTAACAGTTTTTTCTCTGCTAACTGCAGTGTTAGTCCATAGGTTTCCCTGTAGTCACTGTTCAGTTCTTAAATGTTAATGCACATCTATTTTCGGGCACTTTTAAATGCAAAGAATGTAAATAAATGCACCTCACATAAGTCATTTTTTAAAAGTTTAAAACTTTTTAAAGGTCGATCACATGCAAAATCATCATTAATAAGACAAGGCCATTAATTGTGTACCCAAGAATTCGAAAGGCAATGCAAAGCAGGAAGTGAAAGATAAGCAGAAAACAAGTTCAAATTCAAATCTTCAGTACATGTTCCTTTGGCTTTGTGATCATAAGGACTCATCTTTATTTTTATTTTTTAAATATTTTTATTTTTTAAGGATTTTATTTATTTATTTTTAGAGAGAGGGGAAGGGAGCAAGACAGGGAGAGAAACAGCAATGTGTGGTTGCCTCTCACGCGCCCCCTGCCCAGGGACTCGCCCGCAACCCAGGCACACACTGTGACTGGGAATCAAACCAGCAAGCCTTTGGTTCGCAGGCCAGCGCTCAATCCGCTGAGCCACACCAGCCAGGGGAAGCACTCATTTTTAATAAACGCGTTCTTTAGTGGACTTACTCTAAGCCCAATTTTCGCCTGGCCTTCTTACTCTGATCAAACACCAAGGTGAGAGGATAGACCAAGCCAACTCTACGCCCTGGTTTCTGCTCCTCCAATTCCAATCTTAGGGTAGATTTGGGTGTTCCAATTTGATAATCATAGGGTTATAGCGAAGGGAAAATGAACGGGAACTTCAATTTCCTTTAGACTGAATATTATTTTGTGGTGGTTTGCTCTTTTAATTTTATGTGTAACTTGAGCACTCATGTTCTAGTTTCCCCCAAAGGGAGTTACTTTTATTGAGTTGGGACTATATTTTCAAATTTACTTCTTTATAAAGACACACAATTCCTACTGGATTTCCTATTAGATCTCTGCAATGTGGAGCCTATTGGAACACGGATTATGTGTGATAATTCCAGACTTCTGAATATTACTCAATTCTAAATGTGTGATAAAAGTTGAGCCCAGCTTGCAGAATAAACTAGCATATTGCAGTTTCTAAACTACAAGCTACATGACAATTCTGCAGTAGAGACATACCCTAAGAGAGAATAGGATTGAATCATGGATGGTGAGCTGAGAAGACATTATTTTCTAGCTAGACGGCAAAACGCCTGCACTAAGATAGGTGATGTCTATTTTATACCCTCCATGACTACTTGCAGACATGGAAGGACAGAACCACTCACAACACCTCACGTTCAAAACCAACTTCAAATACAACTGGACCACACAGGCCATAAACACTGACTGACTGGTCTGAATGAAAAAGGTGTGTAATTGGATCAAGATGAAAAGTTTCTTCTTGCACAAGTGTATTAGATATAACAATAAAATAATTTTAAAATTTCTGCAGATCACCCACTGAAATCAATATATTGCTTAGCAAATTGTATGTTGCATCATCTGTTTCATAGGCAGCATTTAGGACTTTCTAGTACTCACAGAGTATGAAATATAGTATAATCTGACAGGTAGAATAATGATCAGTTCAGTGGTTAGTCCCTGACAAATATTTAATATGCAGCCTACTCACATTCTTTGGAATTCTGAAAATAAAATTATCTCGAATTTTTGTTTATATCTCTATTGCATCTAGATTTTAGTGTCTGAAAGGAAATCGTTTTTGGGTTCTGATGACTCCACATGGGTTCAGTGGGTCTCTACAGTACTAACGGGCTAATTTGACAGCGGTTCCTTTGTGAGTCTGTGGCCCAGACTTTGTTTACCGTGGCTTCAACTGCACTTCTTACACTGCTTTCAGCTTTTAGGTACTCAAGCATTTCTCTGCAACTTGCATGGCAATGCAGCTCACTCATACTACATCCTCATGCCCAGTCCCTGACAACCTGTGAGGGATGAGTGAGTCTTCTTTTTGTGGGTGACTGTGTTGGGAAGAGAAATGAATAATTTATCTGGTAATCATGGTCATCTATCAGAGTACGCATTTTTTTCCTAATAAGTAATTTTGCTATGTTTGCTTAAAACTCCTGCTGAATTTTTCATGAGTTGGATGAGTGCTTTCCAGCATCTGTTTATAATGTCAACTAACATTTTTAAATGAAATGAAACCTTGGGAGATGAGAACAGGAAAACTGGGTGTTTTAAAAGGTATATTACCTTTATGAATGGGGGCTCTCTGTGCCCGAGTGATTTCACTCTTTTCAAATGTTTTGTTTAAATGATCACATGCTGTTCAGCATATTGTGTATCATTTGCACACTTATTGAAAATCAATTTGTACTTAGTGCTTTGAAAGAAGGGAATCATGGGAGCTGAGTACTTATATTCAAGATGTTGTTCATTGAAGATGTTCAAGCATTTTCAATGAGTAACATCGGCATGTCTGAGCACTAAAATCTCCTATTTAAAAGCCAAGCTTCAAACCCTAATACACAAGCTACTGATAATATTAAAGGTATAAGAGAATATTAAAGGTACAAGGGAATATTTTATTTGCTGAGTGATTACTACTGAGAAAATGGAAGATTAAATAAGAGAATACACATCATAGAAATGGAAATTTTAAATAAATCTTATAAGATACAATTTATACATTTTAAGGAAGCTTTTTTATTGTTGTTCAATTACAGTTATCCCAATTTTCCCCCATTGCTCTCCCCAGCCCCACCCCACCTAGCTCCTTCAGTCAGTCAGTCCCCACCCTGTTGTTCATTACTGTGGGTCCTGTATACATGTTCCTTGACTTGACCCTTTCCCTTCCTTCCCTTGTTGTCCCCCTCCCCTTCTCCTCTGGTCACTGTCAATTTGTTCCTTATTTCCACATCTCTGGTTCTGTTTTGCTCATTTGTTTGTTTTATTCATTATATTCCACTTACAGGTGAGATCATATGGTATTTGTCTTTCACCGCCTGGCTTATTTCACTCAGCATAATATTCTCCAGTTCTGCCCATGCTGTTGAGAAGGGAAGTTTTAATATTGTAAAATATCATCTGCATAGTACTTGCAATTTCAAAATACTTTCATTTTTTTGAAAAAAGAAATTTTATTTTTCAAAAATACTTTCTTTTAAATAATTACCTTAATATATTTTTAAGTAATTGGAAATTCATTTTTTAACTTAAAAACATATTTAACCTAAAACACAATATGTTTAACTTTTAGAAGCTTAGTAGCAACAAAATGAAGATAAATACATTTAGTTCTTCAGTCATATGTAAATGAGAATGACATTTAGTAAATGTGTTTTGCTTTTGATGTATAGTAATCATTTTGGCTATTTTCATTTAAAAAATATAGGATCTAGACCTGGCTGGTGTGGCTCAGTGCATTGAGTGCCAACCTGTGAACTAAAGGGTTGCCAGTTTGATTCCCTGTGTAGGTCACATGCCTGGGTTGCAGGACAGGTCCCCAGTAAGGGGCACACAAGAGGCAACCACACATTGATGTTTTTCTCCCTCTCTTTCTTTCTCCCTCCCTCCCCAACTCTAAAATAAATAAATAAATAAAATCTTTAAAAATGTATAGGATCTACTGGTACTCAAGTAATTGTATTACAAGTGAATTTTTAAATAAAATGTGAATATACAAAGAGAAAGGATGTCTTATTTAAATTTGTATCACCAGTGCCTAGTGTTTGGCATATATTGGGCTGTAGCTAATTGTTGCACAAAGGTTTGCCAATGGCAAATAAATAAAAATACATAATTTTTCCACTACTAATAAATAGACCAGTGAAAATTATAACTTAAGAATAAGGTTCTGGCAAGGCTTAGTCCAAAATGGATTGGATCGAGGGAAAATGTGGGTCAAGATTAGTACACATAATAATGGTCAGAATTTAAAATTAGACCTTTGTCTTTAGTACAAATTTTAGGGTTTAGCTTAGAAAATGATAACACAGGAAATTTGTACAGTGTTCTATAATTTAGTAAACAGTTTTATATTATCTTATTTGCTTCTCCCTCCTGGAATTTGGATATTAAATATTTAATTTCATTTACTCTATTTAATTGAAAGATATTAGAGATAGTGAGCATGTAAGAACTCTCATCTTAAGTGTACAGCATATTTTTTTACAGATATGTGGGCCTGAGTAAACCACACCATCGAGATATAAAACATTTCCAGAATCCCATAAGCTTTCCACTGTCCTTCATTCATTATAACAGATTAGTTCTGCCTGTTCTTATACTTCACTCATAGAATCATAGAATAAGTAGGTATTTGTCTGTGACGACTGTCAGCATAACATCTGTAAGTTTTATCTGTGTTGTAGCATGTACCAGAGTTGGCAATTTTGTAGTGCAGCATAGTAAGAATATACCAATGTTTATCCATTCTCTTGTTGATGTTTGCAGTTTTGTGTTGTTATTCATAAAACTGTGAACATTTTGTGTATATGTTTTTGTTGACATATGCATTCATCTTTTATTGTAACTGGGAGTGAAATCACTTATTAACATAGTAAAATTAACATAGGTTACACATATACATAGAAGATGCTGAACAATATTTCAAAGTGATTATACAATTATATACACCCACCAGCAACAATATATATTTCATTTCCTCCAGATTCTTGCCAATGGGTATTACTGTCAGTCATTTTAAATTTCAACCCTCAGGTGAATATCTAGTAATATTCAATTGTAGATATCCTAATTTTTAAAGTGAGAAAAGTAAATTTAGAGCAATTACCTGATTTTCCCATAACTCATACATATAGTAGAAGCTATGACCCCTATCTTGGTTTCCTGATTCTATATCTTTGTTTTATTCTTTCTATTATGCCATGCTAGTGTTTGTCCTCTCTTCTCTACTTTCCTTCTGTGTTTTCTTGTCTTTGTAATTTTCATTATAAACATGCATAAAAGTAGAGAGGAGTATAAGAAATAGCTGTATATCCATAACTTAAATTTAACATTTACACTTCACCATATTTATGTTTTTGATAAAAATTTAAAAGTAAATTATATACACCATGACATTTCACGCTTAACTACTTCATAATGCACTTCCAAAATCGGTGCCAATCACATGTCATCATCAAACCAAAGAACCAGGAATACTTGTTTGTTTGGAGTCTAAATGTCATAGAGCATGGCATAGCCAAACATTCCCTTATTTAACATTTATTAACACTCTACAACATGTCTAGACACTAGGTACAGTGCGAGTGCAAGACAGTGGGTACTACACCAAGACATCAAAACTTCATCTTAAAAACTAAAAATACCCCAGACAGGAAGAGCTCACCTAAGAAAAGAAAAATGTGAAAATTGCAAGTATATTGAGCAAAAAAAAAAAAAAGCAAATTAAAGAACTCATCTTGGTCTTTGTTCTTTAAAAGAATTGCTGTTAACTATACAGTCTTTTTCTCACATATAATTTCCATTCTCAGTAGGAATTGATTAACCTTTTATTGTTACTATTATTACTAATGGGTGGAACACCAGAGAAAAGGAGTCTGTGTTAATTCTGAATACAAAGTCAGATGAAGCACACACTGTTCTCAGTGCAAAATTGCATACAATTTTTCTTGTTGCTCCAATTAAAATTTGAGTTTGTTTAAATATTTATGGCATAAGTAGAGCAAACATGTGCAATAAAAGTTTACTGTATTTTTAGGCATCTATTTCCTATAAGGACTTGGGCCACTGAGGGGTGCTGGCCCAGTGCTCCTAAAATAGCACAGAGCTGACAGCTGATTTCAGATTGCTGCTACTTTTTTTTTTTACCCTTATGTAAAGACTCTAATGAGTCTTAGAACTACTGACTACCATGTATGACTCTTCAATAATTTTTGGATTATTTAGAGTTGCACAAACATTACCTTAAAAAGGAAAAAGAAAATCAAGGATTCCTACCAGCTAGATAGGAACTTTTTTTGACTAAATAGAAGAGAAAAATAAAAATGATTTCTTCTTAAGAAGGAATAATTCATGGCCATTTTGGACCTTCTGTTCACTACACATCTGCCAGCTGAGGTAAACTATTGCCAGTCTCAGTTTCCTCAACATTTGCTCTTTTCTGGAGGTTGTACCAGGAGCAGAGCAGGGTCCACTCGGCAACCAGAGGAACTGAGCACTCAACAGAGGCCGTGAGGAGAGTGGGTCTTGACTTTCATACAGGTGGTTCACAGCACCTTACATAGTACACAGAATGCCAGTCAGACCCGTGCTGGAAATTACTTCCAGAACTGGAGACAATGCCAGAAAGCAACTGTTTTGCTTACAAGAGTCACTGATTCTCCTTGGTGTCCCGGATGTTGGTGAGAATGACGGTTCTTTTGTTGGTTTGTGGGGGGAAGGGGAGCGTGTCAGAATATGATCTTAAGTAGAAAGTCTGTACAAAACCAGATGTTTGTAAGTACAACTTTCTCATCATAACCAAAATACAGTTAAAAAATTTCAGTTAAAACATATCTCTTCAGAATCAGTAGCTACTTTGAAGCCAATGTAACACAACTATGTTTGCCTCAAATGCACAAATTTGATTAAAAAGCTAATTACACTTCCAACTTTTTCTAATAGAATTGAAAAAGAAAAAGAATATAGTCCACTGAATAGCGTTTGGGTAGATGCTAGAATATTTGGAGTCCTGAGGTAACAAGAAATCCAGTCATGTTTTGACAGTCTTCTGCTCCTCCTTTCAATCGAGTTTTGAAGGGTTGTGAGTTATACCAGCAAGAGCAATGTTTACCCATGTGACAGTCCAATTCTTCTTCTCCACGACCTTGGGATGTGTGAGTCAGGATATGACCTGTACATATCATTTTGTTTTGTTTTTACTTTTAATTTTTTTAAAGATTTTATTACTTTATCATTGTTCAATTACAGTTGTCTGCATTTTCCCCCCACCACTTTTCCCCCCCCCAACCAATCCCACCTCCCTCCCTGGCTCCTACCCTCCCCCTTGGTTATGTCCATGTGTCCTTTATAGTGGTTCCTGGAAACCCTTACCCTCACTGTCCCTTCACCCTTCCCCTCTGGCTATTGTTAGATTGTTCTTAATTTCAATGTATCTGATTGTATTTTGTTTGCTTTTTTCCTTTTGTTGATTATGTTCTAGTTAAAGGTGAGATCATATGGTATTTCTCCCTCACAGTCTGGTTTATTTGACTAAGCATAATGTTCTCTAGTTCCATCCATGCTGTTGCAAAGGGTAGGATCTCCTTCTTTCTCTCTGCTGCGTAGAATTCCATTGTGTAAATGTACCACAGTTTTTTGATCCACTCATTGACTGATGGGCACTTAGGTTGCTTCCAGCACTTGGCTATTGTAAATTGTGCTGCTATGAACTTTGGGGTGCATAGGTTCTTTTGGATTGGTGTTTCAGGGCTCTTAGGGTATAATCCCAGCAATGGAATTGCTGGGTCAAAAGGCATTTCCATTTTTAGTTTTCTGAGGAAATTTCATACTGTTTTCCACAGTAGCTGCACCAGTCTGCAATCCCACCAATAGTGCATTAGTGATACCTCAGACAAGGGTTTGATCTCCAAAATATATAAAGAACTCATACGACTCCACTCCAGGAAGACAAAAAATCCAATTAAAAAATGGGTAAAAGACTTGAACAGACACTTCTCCAAGAAGGACATACAGAGGGCCCAGAGACATATGAAAAGATGCTCAGCATCACTAGCCATCAGAGAGATGCAAATTAAACCACCATGAGATACCACCTGACACCGGTCAGAATGGCCATCATAAACAAATCAATAGACAAGGGTTGGAGAGGATGTGGAGAAAAGAGAACCCTAGTACATATCGTTTTTCTATGGCCTTTCCCTCAGGGCCATGTCACTCATGGGTGAGCACACAGGATGCCTATGAGGAATCCAGTGCAGTCATGCTCACACTTCTGGGACTAAACCTCCCACATTTCCAGTGTCCAGCAGTATGGACCAAGGTGGGCTGAATACAGCAAGATAAAGAATTGTTTATTATAATAGGGAATTAGGGTAGCAAAGGAGTGACTAGTAGGAAACAAAGAAAATTCTAAATAATATAGGAATGCCAAAAATAAGGAAGAACCCAGACTACCAAGGCTGAGATAGAGCCCCAAGGAAAATCTTACTTAATATAAATTCATTAGCATTTGGTAGAAGATAAGGAAGAATTAGACACATTTAGAAAATATTAAAGTTATTATTTTGTTAAAAGAAATATAAGTATTAATTGTTTAAATAGGCAAGAAAGTAGAAAACTAGGAAGAATGGGACAAAATAAAAATATGTATAAATCTAAACTTATCCTCAAACAAAAAGGTAATTAAAAATAACACAACTCAAAAAAATATGAGTTTAAGAATGTGCAAATATTATTATTATAAATTTACATTGGTTTAAAGTTTAAAAGCTTCAGCTGTTCAAACTGTTTAAAAATCTGGCTACATGCTCTTTACAAAAAATACAGCTAAAAGATAAAATATGCAAAGCTTGGAAGTTAAAGAACAGAAAAGTGTGTATCAGGAACAAGCCAAATGAGGTTGCTCTACTGATATCAGACAAAACAACTTTAGGTCATAAAACTTCATTACAGCATCTAAAAAACAGTGAAAGATTTAACTCACCAAGAAAGAGATGAAACCATTCTAAACATACAGGCATAAAATAAAATATCCAGAAGGCATACAAAGCAAAGTTGAATTATATGATGAAATTATCAAATCTACCACCATAGCAGGTGATTTCAATATAGGCTAAATCACTGCTGTGTTATAGAAAATATATAACAAAATTAAAAATACATTTATAAACTACTAACAAGCATAATTTTATGCACACACAGTTGCAGATCACTTTTCCTAATGACAACAATGAAATGGAAGTTAATAGCAAAAAGATGTTTTAAAAAAATGTTTTAAAATATGTTTTTAAAAATGTTTTTGAAAAGATTAAAAACACTTTTAAAGAACTCAGTAATCAAACTATCATAATGTAAATTTAAAAATCCATAGAAGTAAATGATAGTGAAACATTAACATATCAAATCTTTAAGATGCAATGACAGCAGAACTGCAGGGAGAAAAATTTACCCATTACGTTTTAAATAA